>JAJOZX010013565.1:0-108339 GCA_023014485.1 Bathynomus jamesi | reverse complement strand
ACCTCGATTAGTTGTAAAGTTTCGGAAGGTTACCATCAAATGCTTCCTGATTTCATTTCACGGAGCACGGTGGAAACTTCGGAGAAAACACTGTATCTATATTGAGTTTCGCGATGAATGGAAACAAAAGTTCACTTTAACAGGATTTTTATTAATTCACTTCGATTTCACAATCTTTTGATGAGAACAATAAAATTTGGTTAAATTTAAAAAGTGAAAGTTTTCTGATTCGCCAGGTGAGATTTAAAAATAAAAAATATCTTTAAAAATATCAGTTAAGTAGCACAATGTATAATTTACAATTTATTTAACTTTAAGAAGTGAAGGTTATATGATTCTCAAGGTGAGGCTTAATATAAAATAAATCTTAAAATTAGTTAAGTAGCACAATGTGCAATTTATGCTTTCTTTTCTTAAAAGCAATCTGCGGCAGAGTTTAAGTATTTATAAAATGGGTTTAATTAGATTAGAACGAGGTAGTGCCACTGCACAATTAATCACAGAATCAATCACAGAGCCTGCGTGGTTGGGAGTAACAAGAGAGCAAACAACCTCGTTGCCGTCGCTCTCGGGGTTTTTAATACCTCGGGGTAGGCGGAGACGAGGTAAACTAAGGGTCACCCCCTTACGGGAGGAGTTTATCAGCAAGCGCCTATGATAGTTTTTGACATTCAGATTTGGGCTGAGGTAGATTTAACTTACAGTCGCGATTGGGAAATTTTGACTCGGGAGAGTTCCGGGGATGAACCAATCACGATTGAAATAGTTTCTGCGGAGTCTACATTTTTCTTTTGATAATAAAGTATAATTGTAGGACCTAGAGGCGCCAGGATGGCGGCGTGAAGGTAGGGTTGAGCCCATGCAAAAGGGAATCGATTGGGAAGGAAGTTATAGAGCGCAAATAAATTTTATATTCGAAACAATCAATTTACGTGATTTTTCGGAAGAAGATAAATAGTGATCAGAGACAGCTGATATTTGGTGTGGAAGTGGGTTAGGCAAAGAGAAGACGGGCGGTATATAGGTTGACAGAATTATGCTTTGTCTCTGGGAATGGTAAAAGATTTTAGTAAAATTTATTAATAAAAATGAAAAGACTAAGGTGTTTATGGACGCTCGCCTCGCATAGCGTGATGCTGACAACAACGGAGGTGGGGGGATCGAAGAATTCATGCGATGAGGATATTTTCATATACATATCGTATTTAATGATTTAAATTGAGATTACAAGGGGTTACACCGGATTACATGGGGTTACTGCGGATTACATGGGGTTACTGCGGATTACATGGGGTTACTCCGAGTATGAAAGATTGCACACTCTGTGATGTCAGAACTAAGGAATTTTGGGTTCAACATTAGAACGCAATTCGTCAGATACGAACTCGTTTTGGACCGTAGAGTTTTACACTACGGGACATATATATACTATATATATATATATATATATATATATATATATATATATATATATATACACACCATCTTCATGCCCGGAGTATGATACAGATCTGTAAAATGAAACATATATATATATATCCGAATATGTTTCTAGCTGTAACTATCCTGATGAATTTGAAGAGTTATCCAATGGTGTTTCTTAAAGTATAGTAATAGATGGGGTGTTAAATAAAAATTCTGAATACAAACCGTGTAAGGGTCCTCATTTAGGCATTTTGAAGTGCTGAATTTGAATGAAACAAGAAAAATTTGATATGAGGTCATTAACCCCCTTAGACATGAGATCTGGATATTTCAACCCCTTTTTCATGGAAAATTCCCATGTTTCTTATCCGGAATAATGATCTAAACGTTTAATTGGTCATAGATATTTAACCAAATATATTTTATTCGTACCTTGAAATTGGGGATACTTAGATACACGAGCGATATGTTTTTCTCATATCTAACTTTTGTGTGCAGTCTATCCACTTTCTCCTTCTCACAGATGTCTTCTCTGTTAAGGAACTTGTCTACTTCCGCTGGGACAGTGAACGGTCCTCCCATGCACTTCAGTTCCTGAAGATCTTCATTTTTCTGCCGTTCGATGACCATGTTAGCAATTTCTTTTCGCCTCGTCTATCCCTCTTCAGAACATTTTGTTTTTCACTTCATGAGAGCCCCATTTTTTTCAGTTCTGTTGCTGTCGTCCGGTACTTATTGAATGTGCCTGGTTCTGTCTGACTTATCAGGTCAGCACACCGCCGCTTCACTAACACAGATAATGCTGCCGCAAGCTGCCCGGTACCCCGAACTGAGAATTCATAGTTCACAAAACCCACAGAGAGCCCTTCGGCGAGATTATGAACAGGGTCATGCTGGAGCTTTTCTGAGGTGAGCAGGTTAACTCGGTATTACTCTGGCCTTCAAGGTCACCAGACCCGAAAAATTTATAGCTTTGTTTACGGTCGGTAGGTTATCTCCTAAATTACCAACCTCTTTCTAACCAACCAACCTTTCTCTTTTTAACATAATGCTTCCCAGTGTTAAGCACTTTAACATATTGCTTTCCAGGAGGAATCACTTTAACATATTGCTTCCCGAATGCTTTGGGAAGCAGTATGTTAAAGTGATCCCTTGCTGTTTGATATAGTAAAAAATCTAACAATATGAACTTGCTGCGACCTTTTCTTCAGCTGCCACCAAGGACCTCTTAGTTTATGATATGTACGCGCCACTCATCCAAAAAAAGAATTAGCCTTGGTTTCTTTCTCCCAAATTTGATGTCGGCAGGGTGTGCGTTAATTGTTTAGTTATATAAGTAGGAACATACAACAATATGATCTTGCTCCCACTTACTCTTCAACTGCCACCCGCGAGTTTTTTGTATAAAAGATAACAAAAGCCACCCAAACAGGTGAATTTCGACGTTCAACAATTC
Organism: Bathynomus jamesi; assembly: GCA_023014485.1. Taxonomy (NCBI): domain Eukaryota; kingdom Metazoa; phylum Arthropoda; class Malacostraca; order Isopoda; family Cirolanidae; genus Bathynomus; species Bathynomus jamesi. Next base: position 105,458 of record JAJOZX010013565.1, on the reverse strand, counting down.
TTTTAAATAATACCAGGTAATTTGATTTTTCGCAGTGATTGGAAATGTTATAATAATGTTATATTGTTTCAGACCAGCAAAGACCATAGGATCCACTTACGGCTGGTCTACCTAACAGTGATTGTAATTGTGTATTGCACATATTCTCCGTTGTGGCGGAGGAGACCTACAATTTTACGTCTGTTCGGAACAACAAAAACCTTAATTTTACTACATTAAACTATATCCAATCTATCAACATATGCATCTAATCGATTTTTAAACATGTTCATAGACGTGCTACTAATTACTTCTACCGGCAAACTATTCCACCTATTTCTATCTTTTGCGTAAAAAAGTTTTTGGCAACTGCTGTCTCGAACCTTCTACTTGTCAGCTTACACCCCTTTATTTATAGTTCTACAAAATTGTGCTCTTTCGAAAAAGCTATATCTATTTACGTTATCGAACCTACTCATAATTTTAAAAACCTGGGTTACATCACCCCTTAGCCTCCTAGTCCTGAGTGTAGTCAATTTTGACTTAAGCCTATCCTCGTACGATTTTGACCTAAGGGAAGGAATCATCTTAGTTGCTCGTCTTTGAACTCTTTCGATTTTGTCTATATCTTTTCTCATAATTGGATCGCATACTCCAAATGGGGTCTAACTAATGATTTATAAAGAGGAACAATAATATCGCGCGATTTGTTTTCAAAATTCCTAGCTATAAAACCTAGCACTTTCTTCGCCTTATTGACCACTGCTGTACTTTGTTTCGCTACTTTTAAATCAGCAGTGACTAAAACTCCTAAATCTTTTCCCTGATCTACGCTTGCCAACTGCTTCCCTGACATACTACAGGGTGTCCCGTAAGTCTGGACCCATAGGGAAAAATAATAAAATTACAAAATAGTCCAAAAATTTATTACATAATCTGTTCAAAGTGTCCGCCGTTGTGTCGCACACATAGTTGAAGACGCAATCTCCACTGCGACAGCACTTTCTGAATCACAGTCGCAGAAATTTCTTGACACGCCTCCACAATGCGTGCTTTAAGGTGGAAAATGTTCTGAAGTTTGACCTCGTACACTTTGGCTTTCAAGTGGCCCCACAAATAAAAATCATAATAAAAAATAATAAAAAAATAATAATAATAAAATAATAATAATAACATAATAAAAAAATATATTATAAATCCCTATGGGTCCAGACTTACGGGACACCCTGTACATATATGGAAAATTACTGTTACGAGAATCTACATGTAAAGTTTTGCATTTATCAACGCTGATCTCACTTGCCATGTGACCGACCAATCTACGATTTTATTCAGATATTCCTGGATTTTACTTCTATGTTCGTCATTAATCGCCCTACCACCCAACTTCGTGTCATCCGCAAACTTTGAAAATGTACTGACTAGGCCGACATCCAAATCGTTAATATATATAAGAAAAAGCAAGGGGCCCAATACGGAACCCTGAGAAACGCCGCTCGCTACATTAGCCCAGGACGACTCCTCTCCATCAACGACCACCCTCTGTTTCATATCTCGCAACCACTCTTCTATCAAATTTATTATTACACCCCTGATTGCAAGAGCTTTAGTTTTTTTCAACGAGTCTTTTGTGCGGTAAGGTGTCAAACGCTTTTTGAAACTGTAAATACTGTACAGTACATTTACCGCCTGATGACTATCGTAAACTTCAACCACTGTTTGGAGAAATTCTAAAAAATTAGTTAAGCAAGATTTGTTTCGCCTAAAACCGTGCTGCGTATTTCTAATCAAGTTATGCAATTCTAAGTGTTCCACTATACGATCCCTAATTATCGATTCCAGTAGCTTACCTACAACAGACGTTAGACTGATTGACCTATAATTTCCCGCTACACCTTTATCGCCTTTCTTAAAAATAGGTGTTACATTTGCTAACTTAAAATTATCTGTTACGCACCCCTCAGAAATAGACGCATTAAAAGTCTTTGTTAACGGCACAACAATGCCTTCTTTAAATTCTTTTAATTCTCAGGGATATATGGAATCCGATCCCGATGATTTAAGCATTTTCATTTTACAAATATAGTGCAGTACTTCCCTTTCACTCACCACAATATTATCTAAAGTATTACCATTATCGAAAGGTATTATGTCTCTGACCGTAGGGATATTCGTTACATCTACTATTATTAAAACTGACGTAAAAAATTCGTTTAGCAGAGAAGCCATTTGCTTGTTCTCGGAAACTAGGTCACCATCAGAGTTTCTTAACAGTCCTAAGACGCTCTTTACTGGATTCCTATTGTTACCGTATTGGAAAAATCGCTCGAGGTTTTCTTTGCCGTCACGAGCTATGGAAATTTCAAAATCGCTCTTTAATTTTTTATTACGCTTTTCGCTTCACGCCTTAAGGATATATAGTTCCTTCGTTATTTACTTTCGCACGCTTAATCTTGTACGGTACACATTCCTCAATTATAGTCCTAAGGACCATTTCAAACGATTCCCATGTTTTTTTTTGCGATGTAGGTCCCCATTATGTTTTCCCAATTGACGTGTGACAATTCATTTCTAAATTTACAAAAGTCTGCGCTCTGGAAGTCAGGAATTTTAGCCGAGTTACCTGCTTTTGAGTGACTTACTGCGAGGACAAACTCTACCATAGTGTAATCGCTATTGCTTAACGGTTCTATTACTAGAAGATCAGTGATAACCCTTTCATCTAGTTATTACTAAATCTAAAATACTGTCCAATCTCGTAGGTTCCCCTAACTTTTGAATAAGAAAGTTATTCCTCGAGAAAATTAACTAAACGATTACCTTCCGCGTCTCCCTGCATTGTGTCGTAATTCACGTTAGCACAATTAAAGTCACCCCATAATGAAGGCCTGCTCACTAACTATTATTCTCTTTAGTTCGCGATATAACGCTTCATCCATATCTGGTTTGATTAGGGGGGCTATATATCATATAACAGCAACAACATGTTTGAAATCACTCAATTTAAGTTCTTTTATCGGTTCTGGAATTCTGTGCTTTAATTCTATAGCGTTCGCAATATTATCTTTGATATTCAACATAACATCTCCTCGCCAACCTGTTCTATTTTTAACAAAAATTAGATAACCTCTAATTTGAGACTCCCCTACAAAGTCGCGTGTATCAGTGCTAAGCCACGATTCATTTATCGCAATTAAATCATTCTCTTTGCAAGCAATTAAAGAAAAAATAATTTATTTTGTTTCGTAGGCTACGAGCATTTAAAGATAGAACCTTCAAATTGTTTATTAAAACCGCGTTACCTTCTCGAGCGTAAGGTAAATTCATATTTTTTGACTTGTAATTTAAGGATGTTACGCCGGGACCGTTCGAGTTACGGCAGCCTGAAAAGAAGAGACATTATTATGAAATAGTCTTTCTAAACGCTCAGCTCCAACGTCATTAACCCTTTCGTACCTGATTTTCGTTTATTTTCATGTCACAAAAAAAACACTTGTGTAATATCTCCAGAATGACTAAAATTTCATAAAATTTGATGGTCTCATTTGCGCCCATACGGCATGAAAGGGTTTTAAGATGAATTCCATCTCCGAGGAACAAGTCCCTCCTGTTGTAGAAACAGTTCCAAAAATTCACAAAATGCACGCCTTCCTGTTGGCAAAGATACTTTAAGTTATTGTTAATATAGATCTCCTTGCTGTAGAACTCGTTACGTTGGATAATTCGATGAAGTATACCTGTTAAACCAATCTTATTAGTTTTTTCTTTTAATCGCTCTAATATTCCCTATACCTAGCAGCAGCTCTTTCGACCTAGAATTTAAAACGTCATTACTACCGACATGAATAACATACGTTGCTTCATCAGAGGTTCCTGAGGTATGTTTTTATATATTGCTATTATTTTTTTATGGAACTTTCAGCTGAAACGAGATTCTAAGTCTTGAATCACCCAGAAAACACCACGAAGAGGTGGCTGTATATCGAGTTCCATCCGTGCCCACCCAACCACCCTACTATTGAACACATTTACTCAATTCCTATATCAACTTGCAGGACATTTTTTAATCTGGAACCCCCCATGATTTTTTGCGATTCTAGTTTTGACCTAATTAAGGCAGAGCACACAGAGATGAGGATGCTTCTATTACCACACCTCTTTCCAGTTTGTGTGTGGCAGTGTATCTCCAATTTGAAAGTCGAGGTATGAGTACCGTTTTTTATTAGTGACTGGAGTATGTGTCCAAGGTATACCGAATTTGGCTCCTTGACAAGGGAGATATGTTCTTCAATAATACTACCTATCTGCATAATACTTACTTCCCCTTTTTTAAATTTACTCTAGGTTTATCTTTTCTAGCACCAAAGTGCAAGCCTTGCACGGTGTCTAACTCTCATTCATTTGATATTTTGTTCCTCTGTTTCTCATCGTCTTATTTTATTTTTATCAATAATCATACCCTTCTCAACTTCTTTAATAATACCCAGGTCTTGTAAGAAAGATGACGTCAGTGCCGCAGTACTCCGTCCTGAAACATTGTGCGTGTTGGTTTCTCTTGCTTGTGTTGAGAGACTAACTCTCATGCAAGTGTTACCACTGCTACCGGGGGTAGAAGTAGATGGGAGAGCAATTACAGGATCAGTCTGTGACACATTTTGAATTACTGCATTAACAGAACTTGAATTGGATTATTCATTTTCTCCTGAGCTTCCTTCGGACATATCCCATTTCATAACATCCGATGTTGTTCTAGCAACTTTACAGATCCTTTCATCCCTCCGTTCCTTGCGTTTCATATTTGGTGAAGCTGCTTAGTTTTATTTATATCAACACCTGCGATAACCATTTTTTCTTAAACTTTTCATCATTAGGAATTTTTTCTCATCCTCTGGTAACATTCGTTCTTGAGGAGAATGACACACACAATCTTCCCCACACTTACATGCAGCAATATCAAACAATGTGTCTGCCAGTTCCCTAAACTTCACAACTTGAGCCTTGTAGGTGTCTTTGTTTTTGCGTTGCTTGTAAGGTTCCATGATCTTTTGATATATTGAATGATGGTCTCTGATATTTTCACGATTCGTTTGTGAGAAATAATAGGAATATTTGCTCTATGCCACACTTCAACTACATTTCAACAGGTTTCGCACTTTCAGCCGACAACATATTTGTCCCTTCAAACTGTACTTTTTGTAACAAGCAAAACTTCATTATAGATTTATAAGTCGGCAAACTTCTTTGGCACATTTCACTTAGTTCTCCAAATATAAGACATAAGAAATGCTTTCTAGTTTTTGGCCTCGAATTATTACACTTCATATTGTCTTCATCCATGGTTGAAAAAATTGTATATAATGTTTTGAAGGTGAAAATGTAAGTTACTCGAATGAGTAAGTTGTGACTTGAATAAGTATGTAACGGACACTAATGCACCACAACCTGTTTCCGCAGACTATCATGACAAACTGACTGTGAGATTCACTGAGGGAACGCTTGGGCTCACAGTCGAAATGACTCATCATTACTGAATATCAACGTCGGGATTCTAAGGAGATGCTGCCTGTAACCTTTGGGTAGCTTTCGCCCAAATTGTTCATTCTGACGAAGGTCAGGCTTTACACTCCACCTTACACCCACATTTTAACGTGGAATCCGAACCACGCTCCACCAGCAGCCCAGCTTCTAGGCCACTTAGGGTACCCATTTATCGACCAACCACTTTCTTTATTGTGTGGAAGGATGAACAGCTGGGTTTTGCTTCGCGCCGGCTACCGTCACCGGATCTCGATACCGGGGCCGATGAATTCGTAATTCAGCGACGCTAACCACTACACCACCGAGGTGCATTGTATGAAAAATATAACAGTTATTAAATGTAAATTTCATACTAGAAAATAATTTTTTTCCAAATAACAGGTAAATTACAATTTATGCCAAAATTTAAAGCCACTGTTGACTAAACTAAAACGGTCTGATGATGGTGGTATTTTGACAACTAATATTACTGATATCAAACGACAACCATCGCACGCTCTGCCGAATTGCTGTAATGGGAGTCACTGGTCGAAAATTCATTGTTCTTTCAAGTTATAATGTTATAATGTTATAATGTTTCAGACCAACAAAGACCCTAGGATCCACTCATGGCTGGTCTACCTAACTGTGTTCGTAATTGCGTATTGTGTATGTCCTCCGTGGTGGCGGAGGGGACCTACAATTTTACGTGGGTTCCGAACCACAAGAACATAAGAAATTTATGTAACAACTTCCTGTACATTGGCAACGACTAATTTTGCAAAACTAAATAATTATTAATTTAAAATTAATTAATTATCGATTTAAAACTAATTAATTATCGATTTAAAACTAAAGATAGAATCTCTGGATCCAGAAGATCAAGTCATAATAGACTACTATCCACAAATATGTTACACTCTATATCTATTTATAACCGACATGCAAATATATCAGATCCAAAGAATCCAGTCAATTTCATTACGGTATCCATCAATACTAGTACCTTGCCAACGAAAAAGTCACGGTCCATATCGATTGCGGACCAAGTCAAAATTTACAACCATATACATTACAATATATATATACTTAGGAGGAAAAGTGTAGGTGTGGCTGTAAAGACTGTACAGTAATGTAGAAATGTGTGTGCGTTCATATACACAACTTCATTTTTGCTAAACCGACATGTTGAACTCATCAAACTTTAATTTCGCGAAATTTTAATGAAAGTAATGTGTTTTTATTTTTTATTTATTTTTCTCTTTTATCCATGAAATTCGGTTCTATTTAAAATTATTTTAGTTTATTGCGACTATACTATCCCTATTATTTCCTGATTTAAACGTATTTAATATTTTCTATTCGTTGTAGGGCTTGTGAACATTTTAAAAAAGGAGTAAAAAAAGGGGATTATCCTCGTTAAAGTCCTAATCAATGAAGTACACAGGATCATTCGCGATGTTATGAAAGATTTTTTTTCTATTATTTAGTTTTTCAAAAGAGGGAAGCTGAAGCTATCTCATTCTCAAAAAAATAGCTTAATATTTATTTTTTCTGTTGGTTCAAAATAACTTATTTTTTCGCAAGAAGAAAGCTGTAACCATTTATAAAATATGTCATTCTTAGATAAATCAGCTTAATATTTACTTTATTTCACCTATCAAGCTAAAATCAAACATTTTATTCAGTATATATTTTGCCTAGTATTTTTTTTTAAATTGGTGAAATATTTTAACTTTACAGCACACTTCAGGGTGCGAAATCAGATCGGAGAGGGCTGTAGCGACACAGGACTTGAGCGCATAGTCGACCAAACATGTGGTTATATATAGCTTAATAAGATGAGAGGAGAAATTTCATTTCGTTGGACGGCAGACTGATTGTTTTTAAATAATTTATTTAAATCTACCGACTTTTGTGAACACTGTAAAAGAATTCTATTCGTTTATAAGAAATAGATTCATACGTTATGCTAGAGCTTTTTCCTCCATGTTCAGCACAATAAGAAGCAAGCGCACCTGACTGTCTCCCACAATCATGTACCATGCTCCATGATATTACTGTAAATATAACACACAGGCGGTCTGTCTTGCAGACTTTTCAATTTTAGGTAGTACAATAAGCTAGCCTTATCAACCTGTCGCTCGTGAAAAATATTTCTTTGGAAAACAAAAGTATATTTTCCATTAGACAGAATATTGAACACTTTTTGTCCCTAATATTTCTTTTTGACTCCGATATTAACAATAGAGGATGTTCGAATCCTGCAATCCATGATATGCGTATGATTTCGAAAACTAGGTTATTTTTAAGTTTAAATTTATCCAAGTTCTTATTTAGATAATTGCAATATTCTCCGTGCTGCCATAATGGCCAGGACCTAGTGTAATTTTGGTCCTGTAGTACACTACACCACCGCTCCGTGCCGAATGCATGGTTTTATCCTTTTAACACACCTGCCTTCTCAACTTCATCGCGTTTTCTAAGAACCATAAACACGACTTATTTCTCCTCAATGCTCTAAAGTTTGGCGTTCAGTTGAAATTCATACAATCCCAACTGGTATTACTCACGTTCGAAATCGCTAAGCCTTTGCAGATCTGTTTTGAAGTTGGTCAGAGTATTGTCGGGGTACGTGCCAAGCGAGGCTGAGGAGGGAAGTGTGATGTAAAACTTGTCAGAAGATATGATGTATACTCTCAGACTCTCATTACTGTACTAACTTTTATATCGGAGTTGAAACTCCCTGGTTAACCAAGTCATTTTACCAAGTATTTTTTTGTTACAAGAAACTTTGCTTCCGAAGATTTTCTCCATTTAAAACGTTTTTGTCCCTAAATTGAATGTAACTTTCTGTAATTCTTCGGCAAAGAAACTACCTTCAGGTTTTTAACCATTCGGTCTTCAGCATAGTACATAACCACCCCCTCCTTTAGGCTTGATGACTACAGACACATTCCGCGTCACAAACATCCCTGTGGCTAGTTTTACAACGGCTATGGGTGCATCCAGCTCTGGAGCCTAATGCATTCTCTGTGTCAATGAGTCTTGTACGCCGATAACGACAGTATGGTGTTTATGCAGAAGGAAGTTGAATATGCTCCTTTAGGCGAATTCCTCGGTGAACTCACTGTCGAGATCAAAATCGAGTATTGCGACAGAGCTTAGGCAACTTCATTTCTTTCTAGTGGTCCAAAAACTTACGGGGTATGTGTGAGAATAGGGGATAATTTCAAATACATCGTGAAGCCGAAGGGCATCCCTTAAAACCAGTAAATCGCCAGATCGTCAACTTTGCCTCTCTTAAAGATCTGGTAAGTTTAGAAAAACCAGGAGATGATGACGATGTCGCGCCTCCTCACCTGATTGGAGGGACTCACCCTTCCGATCGCAGAAACTTGGAGGAAATAAAGAGCTTAGAGGGACGAAGGTGTGTCGCAATACCGACATGAAACGTCACCAGTTACCTGGGCCAGAGGTGCACATAGTCGTGTATCCTAGTATCATTGTTACAAGAAAAAAATTTAGCAGCAGAAAGAAATTGAGACAAAGGATTAAAGGAAAGAAAAGGAGACAAAAAATGGTATTCTGGCAGGAAGGATTTCCTAATCCCTTCAGGTTTCAGGAAAGAAAAAATTACTTATACATATGTACTTGGACCTACGATAATGAATGTCTCCTTTGGTTTCCTGGAGGAATGACTAGTCGGTGTACATATTTTTATTTAATTTATTACCATCATAATTTTTTTTATTGTTTGTTTATTTTATAAATTATTTTAAATTTCTACTTGTTTATTTATTTGTTATTATCATTATTATTGAATGTTATTAACTTGTAAGTATTTATTTTACAGATTATTTAATTCGTGTACTTTAATAAGTTATTTTGTGGTTTTAGGTTATGCGTGTCAATTTCTTTAGTCTTTGAATTTTGAATGTGTGTGTGTGTGTGTGTGTGTGTGTGCGTGCTTATACACCTCTCCCAAATTTAACTTTTTAACAACGATGGCTGCCCATGATATTGCGTGCAACACTTTTGTAAAGTGATATTCTGTAAAATCTGAAGATGTAGTGAGTACCCGCAGTCCTTACTTTCATGCGTCTTTTGAATTTTTTAAATCATCCTTAATTTATGCGAGAATGACGTCAGGATACTCAAATACTTTATGGTTATTCTAACGAGAATATCAGAGGTATTCGTAATGCTAAAAACGTTGGAGTATGTGACGAATTTAAGTTGTGTTAAAGAATAAAACTACAGAGAAGCAAAAGTTCAAACAATAAGTGGAGAAAAACATCTCTGGACTACGAAATAAGTTGACGAATGGTACGATAAAACTACACCAATTACACGATCGCAACGAAAAAAAGCCAACCAAGTGATCAAGGGCAATTTTAAATATTTTTACTACTACATCAGCGTTTACCACGATGAGGTGTCTAGTGTGGTCATAGCTATAGGCTTGTATAGCTTTTTAATATAACTTAGTGACGAGCCAACAACAGAGTTCGCTTCGATCCAAAGACGCATGACTCACCAGCAGGTCAGCATCACGAACTGAAACAAGTAGCCCACCTTACAACTACATCTGGGTTTTTGTCAATCGTGCTGATTGGACGTGCTACAGCGATTTTGGATAGCCTAAGCTAACGTTTCCCGTCTAACATTTGAGTTTAAATTTAAATTGATTTGTTAGTCGCTCTTTTAATTTGTTTTTCATTGTTCTTGGTTCAATTAGTGTGGTAGGGTTGGTTTTGGGCTCTTGTTGGAGCCTGGGCCTAACTTCCTCGGCTCCGAGAGTGCGCCTGGTTAACGCTAGCCTGAGTTGGACCTAGCCTGGTTTGATTTGGGCAGACATGGCTCATTCTTCCTCGAAAGTTGACAGACACTCTTGTTAAAAGGGTAAGAAACTGAAGCCCAGTGATGATAATAATGACTTACTTAATCAAGAATCTATGGATTTAGAAGTGCTCATTAGTGAGACTGAGAAAGCAGTAAAATCTTTTGCTATAAATTCTCCTGATATTGCTGCTAATTTAAATTCACCGCCTGCTCCTAGCAGGGCGAAATCCCAACCTGATTATACCCAGGCCGCTGCAAAGATATCAACAGATTCTAGTAAGCTGAGCATCTCTGTTTCTCAAGATTACTCCTCTCTCCCCGAATATGTCACTTATCTATATGTTAAAAGTAATACCTATGTCAAGTTAACTAACCTCAATCCTTTTGGGATTCAAAAATCCATTCAAGTGATTTGTGGAGGGCCGGTCAAATCAGTTATTTACTGTAGGACAGGTAGTTTACTGGATCAGACTTTCAACTCGCTCCAGTCTAGAGATCTTTTAAATGCGTCTGTGATTTTGAATGATATTCCTGTCGAAGTGACAATAGATGGTAGACTAATTACTAGCCAAGGTATTATTTTTGCACCTGAACTTTTTGATATGCCTGTTGAAGACATTTTAATAAATTTACAATCTGCAAGTGTCCCTGTGACACATGTAAGGACAATAAATAAAAGTAAGGAAAAGACTCCAACTACACTTTTAGTTCTTACTTTGGGGGTCCTCACTCCCAAGCAATCTCTGTGGATATCTTCGATTTAAGGTAGAACCCTTCTATCCCAATCCTCTTCAATGTTATCAGTAGTATGTGTGCGGAATGGACGAATGCAGAGCAATTGCAATGTTGATCGTATGAGTGCCAGAGCCCCCTCCTTGTTGCAAGATGCCAACCACCCTTCCACGTGGTGACAGTGCCACCAAAAAAAGGGAGATGCAATCAAGGTGGGAACCCCAAAGCTGCCACAAGCAAGGGGGAAGCTCCCAAGCTGCCACCCAAACTAACCTAAGAGAGAGGAGAGAGGAGAGAGAGCATCCTTCGCCTAGACAGCCCAGACGCATAATAAAGCTCTTCGCCTAAGCAATCGGCATAGAAGGTGGAAATCAGCCAGTTGGCTTAGAGAGCATAATCTGGTTTAGAAGGCGTAAATGGCTTGTTTAGAATGGAGTGTGTATATATATATATATATATACACTTTGTATATATATATATATATATATATATATATATATATATAATAACTTTTATAAGGGAAGATTGCGTTATTTATTTAATTAATGTGTGTATATATTAATGGAGATGTTCTTGACAACATCAGTTGGCTTAGAAGGCGTAACCAGGCATTTGGCGTAGTATATATATATATATATATATATATATATATATATATTTATTGAAGCACACATGCATCATTTATATATTCCTATCATCCCAGTTATTCCTTAATATTGTTATATATACGGTACATATATATATATATATATATATATATATATATATATATATATATATATACCACCCAGGAAAGCACTTGTTTCAATCGTTTATTGGATAATAAAGCACAACTACATCATTCTGTTTATTTAGACGAATTATTGGAAATAATTTAACATACATGAAACATAGAGGAAATAAATATACAATCAAAGATAGTTCAGAAGAAATCTATACAGCAAAAATACACATTCTTAAATAATAATATTAGTACAGGAGAAATCTATATACATATTTAATATATGTATTGAATATATATATGAGCAAATACAGACATATATAAAATTCAAAATTATAGTATAGAGGCATTCTATTACACGTGTAATATATATACAGGGTGTCCATAAGTCCGGCATCATAGGAAAAATAATAATAAAAGGCAAAACAAAAGCTTTTATTTACAGAATGTGCTCAATATGTCCACCATTGTTTTCAATACACAAATTCAGACGTGATACCCAGTCAGCAAGCACACGGTGAATGGTGTCAGGAGTAATGGTTACATGCCCCAATAATGCGCTGCCGCAAATGTTCAACACTCCTAATTTTCTCTGCGTATACCAGCGCTTTCAAGTGGCCCCAGAGATAAAAATCTAGTGGCGTGAGATCCGGGCTTCTAGCTGGCCATTCCACAGACGCTCGACGTCCTATCCAATGACCAGGGAATTGTTGGTACAGTATTCCCTTACTTGGGTACTGTAATGTGCAGGAGAGCCGTCTTGCTTGAACCATGTTGGGAAATTTCCTTCTTCGTTCAAGACACTGGGAAATGCTTCTTCCTTGAGCATACGTAGGTAGGTGCCTCCAGTGACATGTTCATCGAAAAAGAGGGGGCCTATGATGCGATCCTTCCAAATGCCATACCATACCATCACCCGAGATGCACCTTGTTCCTTTGAAGAGGTATACCAGTGAGGGTTGTTTTGAGACCAGTAGCGGGTGTTCTGTCGATTTACCTCACCATTTCCATAAAAAACAGCCTCGTCACTGAACAGAATGGTGGACGGGAAATTGGCATCCCGAGCATATTCCGTAGCCCATTCACAAAATTCCATCCGCCGGTCGGGATCATCTTCGCTTAATTTCTGTAGGATCTGAAGTTTATATGGATGCCATTTGTGAGCCTGAAGAATGCGATGGATGCTACTTTTTGACACTCCTGTCTCGGCGGACAATCGCCGAAGAGACATATTGGGACTTCTGTTAAAATGAGCCAGGATAGCAGTTGCTGTATCATCGTCATTGGACCTCCTTGAAGGTCTACTGCGTGGTTTATCTTCTATGGATCCTGTTTCCTTAAACTTTGCAACAAGTCTGCTAACACAACTCTGTGTTATTGGCTCGCGGTCTGGATGCAGTCTGTTAAATTCAGCAGCGGCCTCTCTTTGACTCCGATTTCCTATGAGTAGAATTATCTGGATTCGTTCTTCCTTGCTCACAGACATTATGGCCTGTAGAAAGAGAAAAATATGAATTATGGTTTGAAGAAATAGAAAAATATGAATTTCTCTTATGATGCCGAACTTATGGGACACCCTGTATATAAACAGATGCATGTAAAGCCCAAGAACAAAATATATACAAGCATAACCACCACACAAAAAAACACCACATCACCACCAATCGTCTAAGTATAGACTTTTAGGAGCTCATCCCATCAACACCACGTAACCGATATGAGGACTACAACCAAGCGTCTAGACCTTAAGACCTCTCAGCAGTATTACACAGCCACCACCACCGCATTACTTACCAGCTCCTGGTCGACCGACAAGGTCTCTAAATACAACCCAATAGACAGAGTTATTAAACATAAACAAATACGTTTATGAGGGCAAGGCGTAGAACGAAAAGGTCTCAAAAAAAGAACAACGCCAATAATTTTTCTATTGAGCTTCTCCTGGTATAATACCACGAGGCCAATTTGACATTTGATGGGCGACCTTATAAACAAAAACCGAATAAGATAAACTAGTTTAATGCCAAAAAAAAATTTCGCCATAATACACAATTTTATCCTTAAACTATAACATACAAAGCATTAATACGATTTTTAAAACAAAACAGAAATGAAGTTAGGGATAACTATTTCATTTTTCATCTTTTACCCATTTATTTTCGCATTTTACCCCATCATGTTTTAAGATTAGATGACAGAATACAAATTTATCTTTAATATACATTTTTATCCTTAAACTATAACAAAAAAATATTAATATAATTTTATATTAAAATTAGATTGTATTTCGGGATAACATTCATTTTTTTCATCTTTTACCCAATTATTTTTCTCATTTTAGCCCATCATGTTTTAAGATTAGATGCCAGATTGCGCTATGCATTGAATTACTTCTGTTATTTGTACGTACAAGAATAATTCGAATTAACGCTGTACCAAACTTATTTTACATTAAATTCTCCCAAACTATAAAATTCAGCATTTAAACAATTATAATACTTAGAATATTCATTTTAGACTCAGTATGGCGTACTCAATAAATATGGCATGTATCATAAAAGTTGGCAAAATTCTCCAGTACTCATTTACAAATCAATTATAGCATAGAGAATAAAGAGCGGCTCAGAAAGGTGGGTAGTTTCTCAAGAATCGAAGACCGTCTCAGCTGTGGACTTAATTACAATTTAGAAAGCATCGAACTAGCTCAGTACCAGACATAATTCATTAAATTCTCCCAAACTAAAAAATTCAGCATTTAAACAATTATAATACTTAGTATATTCATTATAGTAAGGCTTGCCCAATAAATATCGTTTTCTACGCGTATTTATAAAAAATGGAATTTATGGTATAACTCATTTAACTGCACCTTCTACAATTCAATAAATAAAATTAATATAATTTTACTCTCTGAGCATATGCAAATGGCTGCCTACTAATATAGTCGCATTATCAATTATATTAATATTTAATACATTATAAATGGATGATTCTTTTTATATTAGGATCCCTAAATGTTAAATAATAATTCACTGGGAAAACTAAAATAAAGTTTATTGAAAAACAACCATGTCTTATGAAGTGCTTTTTCCAAAATTCCCTTAAATATATACACTGAAAATTTACTTCTCTTATGAAGTGCTGTTTCCGAAATTCCCTTAAATATATACACTGAAAACTCTCTCTCTCTCTCTCTCTCTCTCTCTCTCTCTCTCTCTTTCTCTCTCTCTCTCTCTCTCTTACGGTCCTGTTTCATTTCGGAAAGAACTCAATGAAACGAGTAAGTAATATTTGGCAAAGACACGCCCCCGCCAGAATTCGTGGCTCGTCCAATTACAACCCAATGGGTGGGACATGAGAACGAGTTCAGGATCTCTGGTCGGCGGAAAAACTCGTTCTCATACAGGAAAATCGTGAATCGAATATTGGGGTTGGGTCAATCGGGGTGACGTATATAAGAGGGAACATTTTCAGCTGGAACTCACAGCAGTTATTTTCACCAGTGAATAAACAAACATTCCCTCTGTCATGAGTTATTCACAAGAACTTTACTGATCCCCAGAATTGTTTGAATACGGAGACACTGACGCGGTGTCTACACTTCATCTTTTCGCAGCGGCTAACCGGGATGATCTCTCCACACAAAACGTTAATGGTATCTGCATTGATCCTCCGTTTGAACCGGCAGAAGACACTAACCTCGAGATGTGAGTAATTACGTAATAATTTACTTTGTGATTCATTCTCGGTCTATGTACATCGTATTATTAAGTGCTTAACCCTTGCAAGTGTTAGTTAATTTATAAAAAGCCACAATAAATGAGGTGAGAGGTTATCTGCCAGGGGTTCGAGACTCTGCGACTGGGTTCAGTAGCCAGCTAATCTTCCTTCCTAAGAATGTCATTTAGACAGTGAATTTTATTTGCAATGAAGGTATCCTTTGAAAGTGAAATTTTATTACCCGCTTGTTTCCCTGTAATTGTTAACTTAAAAATTTATAGTAAGTTCTACAGGTTGGGTTTAAGAATTACTAAAACTTTAAAGAATTGCTGCGGGCTAGGGTTCGAGACCCGGTGTTGACAGATAATGCGTAGTACACCCAGCTAATCTTCCTTTTCAGCTAGTTAGGCTAGTTGCTTTGTGTTTATTATCTAACCCAGTATCTATCAAGTATTTAGAGAGTGAATTTTGTTTATCAAATAATTGTGTTAACATTTATTTAAAATTAGTTTGTGAAATGTTTCATTAAAATAGCATGTATCCTCAATTTTTTATAGCAAATGGATTTTAATTAAAAAAGATTCAATATGGATGAATCGTTTAATATCTGACAGGTGTTCGATACCCTGTGACGGTGCTTAGTCATCCAGTATGATCATTATTAGAAAAATGTATGAGCTGTCAAAATAATTTTCTGTCTACAACCGTTTCCTTTCTCCTTATAGGCCCGATGTGGAACTCGATCGTGTTATGTCTACTTTTCGTGAGATCGACGGCGATTTGGAGGATTTACAGCACAGCCAACCCAGTGACCTGAATACGGAGGTCGAAATATTGGCTCACATACGGTCCGACGCGAATGCCAGGTCATCGAGGAACTAATGTGAGCTTTTTTGATTAAGAACAAGACACATTGTATCTTCATCAATTTATTAAATGATAGAAATCATGTTTTAGTACAATTCAGCTGACAGAACTAGCATCCATTAAATAAGACTAACATTATTGGAGACATCTTATATTTTACACAATATAGTTACAATTATATATACACGCGTAAAACTTTACGAAATACATCGAGTGCGCACAAATGCGAACCTTCTTTTTTATCTGCACGCATACCAATTCATCATTTAGCTCAGTGTCGCACAAATCGAATAATTTAAAAAAAATTATAAATCTCTTTCCACGTGACACGTGCATGAGAAATTAAAGACAATACATCCCGCAAGTATTACTAAAATATCCTTGTAATCGGTGGGGGTTCCAGACAATTCCGAGGATATGCATCTGTTCGACAAATTTTACAACAACAGGGTCACTCCAGGGATGAGTCCCCATTGAATTAAAAACATTATTTCCCTATTTTTAAAGTATATTGCAAACAAATGAATCCCCTCGCCCGCAACAATGTCGGTATTCACAATAATTTCCCCGTATTTTCTCGTACTTGGTAATTTCAATGTTTCATTCTTAACAAACACATCGATAAATTTGGAGCCTGTGATTCGGTCACTATTCTTTACTCTCTGAAGTGTATTCGCGTCCATTTTAAAAGTCCGTGACTACGTTCCTGAAGTGGTTAATCTCAATTAGGGCTTGTGACTCGAGGTATACTAGTACACTAATAGGCACGTCTATCAGGTTGGCGAATTTCAATCTGACCGAGATGTTTCCACTCTGTTGTGGACATAAGTGTGTATTTACACAAGCAGATAAGTCGAGGATGATATCAAACGGGTAAAGGTTAAATTAAGCGATTAATTCTTTCTGCGTTACCCCAATCCAGAGCTCATCAGAAGCACCTGCAATATGGGCGAGAATACTATAATCTCTCGCGCAAAGCGGAAACACAGCGTCTGATGAGTAGTCCGCATCCATAGTCCTGCCCAAAGCAACGCCTTTGACTTGACGTGTAGAGTTATATGTTTAAGGCCGAAATTCTCGAATTTAAAGGCGTTCTTTTTATATTTTCCATTCGTCGAAGCGTGATCCTGCATTCCAATTAATAACCTTTTAGGTAGAACTCCCAGGGCCACGTTTTCTATCTGCTTCGAGGCCAACCCTGCGGGCACTGTGTATTGTTTGATCTGTGCTCTGTTAATTGGGTATTTTACTGTTGCGTGTATTAAATTTTTTTCAATTTCTAATTGTTAAACAGAGTTTAATTTCACTCGCCGTACGCGCAGATATGTTTCCATAATGTGAATCACAACGGGTTTTGCGCCCTCTTCTTGATCAGGTCCCAGATTTATGCAGATCTCAGGATTCGTGCGGGTGCGCTTTAATTTCATATCCATGCTATTCATAAGTAGTTCCTCCTGGAATGTGAAGTCTGTATGCAGACGTCCATAGTATTCATAAATCTTCTTTTTAGAATGTTTAAATTTATCCTTTATACAACTTTCGTGTTTAGTTTGATATTAACCCTCGGCGGTTAAAAAGGTATCCTTCGCTTCTTTTGAAAAGTTGAGGACATTTCCTAGATAGGCTCGTAGATGATAATAACCCGTTCCTGCCGAAATGTTGACCTGGTTTAAATACACCTCACACTGACTGAATATAGAGTGTAGAAAGTTGGTTTCAGGGTATGCAGAATAACTATCATCGCAGTCTGTTTCATCTGAATGGGCTATACGCAGTTTAGCGTACATGTGCATGCAGCTTAGATCAAAAAAGTATGGGCCTGAGTGGGGATCACGATTTCTATAAGGCCACTTGGGGAACGAAGTGTGTTTAATGGGTTAATTGTAATAAAGTCACTGTGCTCAATAGAAACTTGTGTTGAGTGCCTATCAAAGAGGGACAGCTCCGATTTACAAAAATGTGAGCTACAAGGATTGATGAAGCGTGCCATGACTAGTCAGAAATAGTCCCACCTCTCTCGACAAGTAGTAATCAGCTTATGATTCGTAAGAGCAACGTCCTCCGATTATATCAGTTAAAAAAATGATCAACCATAGGTTTCATTCGCTTACAGCACTTCTTTTTTGATGTCCTTTTACGTTTAACGCCCCGTGTTAGTAACCCCTTCTTCCGGACAGCCCTCTTCTTCTTCCCGCCACCACGCATTTTTCTATTTGCATCTTTGATGATTTCGTTCAGTGTACGTTTTAAATGTTTTTAGAGCTTCTTTGGGTTTAGTTCCACCCATTATGTCTTCTACCTTGTTGAAACCTGATTGTAACGCTTTCCTCCCCATGTATCTGGCCCCACTCTTCAGCAATGGGACAGCCGTGCGTAGTATGGTTGGAAAAATGGATCTCACTCCTCGATAGACTGTGAAAGGCCTTCGGGTCATTATAACTGAATGCGACGAAAGTGTAGCTTCACTGTTAAGCTCCCATCACCGAATGGGAAATTTTTTCCTTCAATCGGCCTTATATATATTAAGGTATTTCTTAGTAGATTAGTCGCAACAGTCACATAATGGTGCTTGTCATATGTACTGCTCAAGCTCTTCCCTCTATGGTTGGGAATATGTGGAATGCGGAGCAGACGCGCCTGGGTATCCCCAACAAATTGATGCTCTACGATATTGCTGTAAATATAGCACATGTCTGGGGATGGATAGCCATCACCCAATTTCTCCAATTTCAGCTGATACATTAAACTGCACAAGTCATGTTGTGCCTCGTGAAAGGTATATCTTTGGAACGCTGCTCTATATCGGCCCTCGGTTATAATTTTGAACAATCCTTTGTCTTTAATATTTCTATTATCCTAGCCATTTCACCAGGTACATTTTTCTCTTTCCTGATCCTTTGCTACCTAACATATTTTCAATTTTAAACACATTTTTTTCTAAATTAAATGTCACTTTCGGCAGCTCCTTGTGGTAAAAGCCTCCTGCGATTTCTTCCCCATTCAAATCTTCAACGTAATACATCATTATCTCATCTTTCTGTCTCATAGCCCTAACTTTAAAAATTTCACGGTCTCATCCTTGCTCAAATCCCTTCGCGAATTTATTTCCAGAACGCGATAGCCTTACATAATCATTGATTTTGAAACGTGCAGAGTGTGATAGTGGTGCTGTACGAATACCTCTTCTCACCTCACACTTTGTGTGCGTACTTCTTTCTAAAACCTCGTTAGGTGTTGTCCCATTTGCGCGATGGCGTGAACGGTTGTATGGCGAGGCTAATGATCCCAAAATGTTTATACTGTATATCTGTATTTGTTTTTATATGTAAAATAGCAATGCATGCGCTCCTTTATGGTACGTTGAACTCTTTCAGCTAAAGAGGCCTTATGTATAGAACTGCTAGTGTAGTAACTGACATTAAACTCGGTCAACATGTTCTGAAAAGCTCAGCCTATAAATTTTTTCCCCATATCCATACAAAAATTGCCTGGAACCCTGATTTCATTCAACATCAGCGTTTTGGTAGCTTTAACAACTGTTTCAGGCGATTTATTTTTCAGAGGAATTAGCCACAGATATCTAGAGAATATGTCTATTATGAATAGGATGTAGCGATAGCCATCATTATATACTGAATATCTTTGCATGTCTGTTAAATCCGCTTGCCAAATAGAGTAAATCGAAGCCGCGGTTGTCTTGGCTGTTTTAAACCTTTTTCTCACGGGCTTATGAAGTGTATAAGCGTCCTGCTCCGGCAAAAACCTGTCAACATCTTTTCTTCCTACTCCATCATTGTAAACACCTCTGTGCAGTCTATCAACACCACCATAGGAGGCTGGGTAAGAAATGTCATAATATTGTTCTCTTAATATGTTAGCCATTTGCGTATTTTAGAGACACGTGGATAGGGCCGGCCGTTGTTGTTTGGTCTCTTCTTTCTCCTCTTCAGAGATGCTACCGTTTGGGGGTGATGGCGTACTCAGTTGTGGCACATGCGAGACTTGCTCCAAGTCATTTAACCTTTTCAGATTTCCTATCAGTGTTTTGGGGGACATTCATTTGTTGTAGTCTTCCTTTAATATGCTTCCATCCTGCTGGTGAGGGTCTATCCCACTTTCTCACCGAATCATGGACGATGTCGGCGATATTCGATCACTGTACCCTTGTTACTTCAACAATGACCTCGCCTGTATCGGTCCACTGTATGATGGGATCCTCACTCAATAGATTATAAAGACTTAAGCCTTTATTCCTCAATGTTTGTGGGAGACTGGTTTTTAATACATGCTCGATGTGTTGCGCTCCGTTATTCTTTGACTGGTCATCTCTAACGTCGGTCTCAGGTCCTATGTCGCCATGCTCATTGTTGCTCGCGCTGTGCCTAATAACCACGGGGATCTCTGTCGGATTCTTATAATCTCCGTACTCATGAAGAAATTTCTGCTAAGCCTCTTCGTATAAGATCCTTTTCTCATCAGGTGACTTTTCACTCTTTAATAGGGCTAACAATTCGCTTTCCATTTTTTAAGCCTCCTTTTACGGGGTTCTAGAACAGTGTCTGGACTCTTTGAACTTTGCAGTGAAGCATACACCTCGTGCGGAATCACAAACACGTTCTTCATTATATTAATCTAGTCAGTAAAGGCTCCAAAACTGAAAATAAGGTCGGGAGGAATGATCCCCCTCTTTGTACACTAATTCGTTTTTTCTTCCCCACAGTTTGATTTTTACGAGCGAGCGTACGTATTATGTTCTTGTAACGACGTAGGCGAGCCTTCTGAGTGGGTTTCATTGTCATATTACATTTTATAACATTAAAGTAGATTTCACAGCTGCATTTTAAAAAGTCCAAGTCGATATTTTTAACAAACATCTGCTGCAATGCCCGGGGCAATCGATGAGAGACTTTTATTAAGTCATGGTATTTCTTTAGTCTATTTGTCATTCCGGAATATACATCGTTTCAAGCTCGTTTGAAAATATGTTCGTCCTTAGAAGTACCCTAAACGTGTTTCGCGGGTGAAGGTTACAAAGGAAATATTTGTAACACTGACTTGTAGCTTCTTTATAAACCTCCAAAAACTCCTCACGCTGATTCGGGAACATTTGATTGGCTAATACCCCAATTTGTGACACATCTCTACGTTGTGCGAATAAGACTAGATATTGTGTATTTAATGACACATCACGCATGTATTTATTTTTGAAAAATAGATTCTGATTGATGAAGAATATGCTTATGTTAAGATGGTGGGAGAACATTGTAAATGTCTCGGCAAATGTTTTTTCCATTTCCAACATGAGTTCTTCAATTAAATGACTGTATGCGCATTTCCCTTTAACGAATTAACGTCATATACTGTACACTTTTGTGGAACAAAATATCATCGTGGTACTCGTTGAAGAGCTGAGAAGGGTAGAGCAGGAAATAAATGTTTGTATAGTTGTATTTGAAATGGATGATCGTCGAAGGGCTGTGTATATTTTTAAAAGCAGTGTGAGAGATCGAGCGAGACCTCTACTTATTTTAGGACAGTCAGGGTCAACGTATCTCCCCATCCGCAATATAAGGGACCTTTACGTGAGTTATGATAAAAGTCGAAAATATGGCAGGCATCATGATTTGTATGAGGGATGTCTCGAGTTTGCGGATGATATAGTGAAGCATTGTAGGGAATATCACATGGTATGTGAGCAGTGTAAAAGCCCCAAATGTGAACGTCGTGTAGTTGAAGCTAAGAAGAGGGAATGTAATATGTGCAGACGTACATTTTTCAACAATAAATGTCTTTGAGCTACATAAGTCAATTGGCACTTGCAAGAAAATGAGAATCTGTGAATGTCGTATGTTTCATATGATAGATAATTGTGGGAAATTCAAGCATTCAAGCATAAATGTGATGAAATTCACTGTCCTACAGGCCATGAGAACTGTAAGGCGGATGGAGTGAAGCATGTATATTATATGAAAGACGAAGGGCCAAAACATAGACCTTGTATAACTGTGCATTACGATATAGAAACTTACACAAACCCTGAAACGAAAAAGGTTATCCCAGATCTACTCGTAAGCCAGACTATCTGCAATGAGTGCATGGAGGTTGAGTATGATGAGTGTCACAAATGTGGTAAACGGACAAACGTTTTTAAAACGATCGCACACGACAGCCCTGAGAAACTTTTTGTGTCCTATATTGTCAAGTTAGCGGACAAGTTAAAAAAATGACTGTATATTCTTGCCCATTAAGGGGCAAAATTTTACAAACAATTCCTTTATAAGGAACTGCTTGAGCACGAGTCATCAGAGATATTCACGGGTGATCCCCTGAAAAGAGGGAACAAGCTTATGCAAATGCAGATAAGAGGTAATGTTCAATTTAAAGATACTATATTATTCACACCTTGTAAACTAGCCAAGTTACCCAAGGTCTCGGGTGTAGCTGCCGAAGTTTCAAAAGGGTATTTCCCTTACTTTCCTCACTAGAGACACTTTAAATTACGTAGGACTACCTCCCCCCAAACAAAACTTTAACACTCTAACATGAGTGATAGTGAGCGTGAAGATTTTGACCGCTACTACAACAGGTTTAATGAAACTAATCCACAAAATATAGCTGATGACTGTGAGCGTTATTGCGTGAATGATGTGCGCGTGCTTAGAATATGTTTCCAGGCCTTTAGAAGGATGTACATAAACCGTTTCAACTGCGATCCACTGCAAGTCGGAACCACAATAGCCACATTGTGCTTGACGGTGTTCAAAAACAATTTCATGCCTAAAGACACCTCAGCAGTCATTCACAGAAACAACCCTTGCAGTTATGGGCACAAGGAAATTTACTGGCTCCTATACATACAACAATAGACCAAGTATACATAAAACACGCCCGGAACACGGGAAAAGCCCCCATTAAGGTCAATGGTCTTACTTTTTGGGTGGATGGTCTAAGCGAAGACAGTACCACTGGTGAGAAGACTGTGTACTCCTTTAACCGTTGCTTTTGGCATGGATGCCCACGTCCTGAGTGTGGAATCGTATGAGATATCCAATGTAGATCTCCTGCCGACAGTCTTGCATGGAGAACCCGCACCCACGATCAGCTTTTAGGTACCCAGTTCACTCACAAGATCTTGTGGGAGCATGAGTATGATGCACGGATGGAAACAGAGGGACAGTACCATGAAGAAATAAACACGATCAAGTGTTCAATGGTGTTTGATCCTTTCAAATGTGGTGAAAGCTTGTTCGGAGGCGTACAAACCCATTCAAGCTGTACTTTCCACCTACGGAGGGCGTGAAACTCCATTACTACGACTTCTGTTCTTTATATTCCTGCGTGATGAAGAACAAACCCTACCCCGTAGGTGCACCTGAAAAACTGGTTGGACCTGACCTGCCCACCATCAAAGTGTTCTCAACAAATTTGAACAAGTACTATTTCGGTCTTTCTTTCGTAGACGTGCTACCCCATCGCGATTTATGGATGCCGATCTTAGACGTCGTTATAGATCACAAACTCATGTTACCCTTGTGTGTGAAGTGCGCAGAGGAGAATAATAGGTCCTGTAATCATACAACCAACCATAGGAAGATCAGAGGTGTATATACAAATCCTGAGCTGTCCTTAGCCATCCGCCATGCTTACAGAATATTGAAGATATATGAGGGGTCTCGCGTCATAAGGTACCTAAGCGCCACCACAGGCGAAAACGTGTTTTTGATGGATATCACTATTTTCTCCCTTCCTCTCTCGTGTGGTTTGGGTTATAATGACCTTACGACACTAGAAGTATGGTTGAAAACCTTATGAAGCGAACTACTTTTTGCACCTCTATCGCCAGCCAAAAGAAAATTACCAAATTAAAAAAAATATATGTAAAATATAAAATATGAAAATCTATTCCAAAAACTCATCAACATCTTCATTAGCATACATAGAACTCTAATTTAGCCAAAAATGAACGTTCTAGCTCAATTAATAACAGAGATACTATTGCCAGAATATTGCTGAACTTTGGAGGCGATTTCTGACGAATTTTAATTTTGGCGCTTAAGTACCTTAGGACGCGGGACCCCTCA
Organism: Bathynomus jamesi; assembly: GCA_023014485.1. NCBI lineage: Eukaryota > Metazoa > Arthropoda > Malacostraca > Isopoda > Cirolanidae > Bathynomus > Bathynomus jamesi. The sequence goes on along the minus strand of JAJOZX010013565.1, from coordinate 80,996 downwards.
TATGAGGTGTGGAGGTTTCAGAAACTCTCCAACCTTTTCACACTGTATATAAATACTTTTTTGAAGGAAAAAGTAGAGGCATCAGGCTAACCACGAGGAGTTGAGAGCGAGGGTGAAAATTTGGCTTATATACAGCGTTACCGTGACCGTGAAGGGATAAAACTTGACCGGCCCAAATTGTTAAGAATCCTGGCAAGCACTTTAGTGCAAAGTTATAACTAAATACTTTTGGGGACAAGTTTGCACAGAATACAGGTAAGGGGAACGTTCACCTAGCCAAAGTTATAACGAGGTGTGAGATTATGCCAATGCCCGTGATAAAGAGGTTATGGAGATCGTGAATGTTGGTAACACGTACATAATAAAGTACAACATCATCGAATTGGCCAAAGATACCTCACATATTACAAACATACCTGTAGCCAGCTTCACAACGGCATACGCACGCATCAAGCTTTGGGGACTACTGCACTCTCTTGGGCGGAGGGTGCTGTACGCTGACACAGCGTAATATTCACAGAGAGAGAGGGTGAATAAATGCCGCCTATTGGGAATTCCTCTAAGAGTTGACTGACGAGATCAAGGATGAGTATGGTGATGGTGCATACGCTGACTCCTTTGTATCAAAAGGGCCAAAAACTTATGGAGTACGGGTGAGGGTGGGGGAGGAGCTGAAATATATCGTGAAGGCTAAGGGCATCACGCTTCACCTGGCGAACCGATGGATCATTAACTTTGATTCGTTGAAGGAGGTAGTGTGCTTAGAAGATGAGGGTGACCAACCACCCAAACTGACTGTAGGAACCCACAATTTTCGGGCACAGAAACTGGGTTGTGTGAAGGAAATTAGGGGTCCAAAGGTGTGTCGTAACACCTATTGGAAACGTTACCAGGTGCGTGGCAACTATGATACCGTAACCTTTGGGTACCTTAGAAACTGAATGATGTATATGTCTATTGTTAACGATGTTTATTTATTACGTATATTTTTAAATGTTTCAATTAGGGTTTCATTTTCTCCTTTGTGTGTGTGTGTGTGTGTGTGTGTGTGTGTGTGTGTGTGCATTTACAGGAAAAAAGTCCTAAGCTCCGCCCACTGTAAGCTCAATCAAAGGGTCACGTGACTCCTGCTACGACCTGGGCATATCTCTAACCCTGCGAGTTTAGTTGGCCTCTGCAAGCCCTGGAGCTCAGACGTGTATTTTCTCATGTAGAAGGAAAATAGTGATGGCGACTTTTGATAATGCGTGTTCGGCGTTTATGAAGTGGTATTCGGTAAAGTCTGAAGATGTGGTGAATACTGAAAGACGGCTTAGCCCCTCCTCCTTTGAGACTTTAAGGCTACATTGAACCGCGCGAAGTTTGAGGAACAAGATGTTCAAATACTGTATGGATATTCTGGCGAGAGCATTGCTGGATTTCGCGGAACAAACGATGTAATGGACTACGTTGTAGAGCTACTGTATAAAAACGTACATATACCGTGAGATGAAAGAAACAACGCGTGCAGAAGAGAAGCAACGGGTATGGGTAGTGAGTCTTGTTGATGAGTGGTGTGACAGGCGGTATTATGTCATGCTGCATCATGCCGAGTACGCGTACCGTGCGGCTGAGAATGTAAACCTTGTCATCATGGACAAGCTAAAGTACTTTTACCACTACATTCATATAAGCACACCGGACAAAAAATTAGTCACCCCTAATAGCACCGATAGTAGGAAGTTCAAGGTCACACAGAGGGCGCTGATGTAGCATTGGTAAGTGACAAGTAGCGGTGACGTAGCACACAGGATCATTTCTGTTTCGTGAGGTGGTGAAGAACAAAGTGTGTGTTGGATATAGTCTGCAAAATGGGTCGTGAGGCAGACGTTACTCAGTGGCAAAAAGGAGCCATCGTGTTTGGCAGAGCCCACGGACACAAAATGTCTGAAGTAGCCCAATTTGTTGGTGTGTCAACGCGTACTGTCCAGCGAGTTTACAAAGAGTGGTGTAGTTCGCAATCAACTGACAATCGACGGCGTAACTGTGGCCGGAAAACAATTCTCGACAATAGGGGCCGCCGCCATGTTTCTCGTCTAGTAACTGCAAATCGTTTTCAAACCAGAGAACAATTGCTCCAAGAAACCAATGAGGTTCTCCAGCGACCAATTTCCGAAAGGACATTGCGACGAGAACTGCATGCGATGGACATCTGGAGCAGGGTACCACGGAAGAGGCCGCTGTTAACAGCAAGTCGCAAATTGGCACGTTATAAATGGGCTCAGAGGCACAAAAACCGGACTGCGGCAGATTAGAAACGTGTAATTTGGTCCGATGAGTCCCGTTTTTGTTTGTTCTCCAATGATCTGAGGCGACGAGTACATCGCAGATCCAATGAAGCCTTTAATCCTGAATGCGTCGAAGGTGTTGTTCAGGCTGGAAACAGAAAGTGAAGCGCAGGAATAGACACCCACGGACTCTGGCGGAACTTCGGGACCGGCTGATGAACGAGTGGCAGCAAATCGATGTTCAGTACATGCACAACCTCGTAGAGTCTCTGCCTCGCCGGATTCGTGCGGTTATCAAGGCCAGAGGCGCCGTCACACGTTATTAGGTACATTCTGAGAGGGGTGACTAATTTTTTGTCCGGTGTGCTTATATCATGACGAGGTTCGCAGTGAGGTTGTGGCTAAAGGCCTGTGTGAGTTTTTAACAGAATTTAGAGACGAGTATCGACTATTAAACAAAAAGGATAAATGCGGGCACATGTTTCTCTCAAATAGCGACGGATTGTTAATGTGTTTAGTTTGTGGAAATGTAGGTCTAGTGCGCATTCCGTTAAAACATTAAAACCAATATTTCTCCATGTATCGGAAAATTGCCCGGTATAATGGGTACAAGTACTTGCATGATTCTTTCATACTGGAACAAACCCGTGCACGAAACATTAACGCTTGGTATGACTCACTCCTCCACACCCGTCCCCAAACCAAACAGCGCACCGGATGCTCATAGTCATCTCAGAGCTTGACCCGACTGGTTGTGCACTCTCACACTAGAAAACGATGGAGCTTCCTTTGAGCAGCATTCTCAATGCCGTATACGACGTATCCGTGACGAAGTCATTGCGTGTATTCAGACGTAAAGCCGGTGCCATTAACTATGTACTTGAAACGATTTGTAGACAAGCATACTCTGGTAAACGTAATGTTGTGTATTTAAGTATTGAGGAGATGAAGAGAGTCTTCGTGATAGCTGAGAAGTGGGGTGAGGACCGTTATAAAATACCTGCAGCTGTAGGTACAAGAAGAGAACAGATTAGTGATACCCCCCTCATATGCCATTGTCTGTACGTTGTGTATAAATAACGATCAGCCATGCATTAACATACGACTGATGTGGAAGAGTGCATCTGATAATAACGTTCTTGTCCCCACGCGAAACAGCTTCATCCTTGATAGAATGTTTGAAATCATTAGTTTCCGCAAACTAAAACCTATATTAGACGCACGTGTTACGAATATGGTTTATTTTGATATGGTTCTTGAATACACATACACCGCTCTACTGGATGGGTATATCGAATGTAGGAATGAACATGGCGAGAATGGTCTAGAGGTGGATACTTATTTAAATGGTTTAGACTCTTCGAAATATCATGAACTTTGGTACAAAACACTTGAGCGGTACAGGGCAGAGCTCGCCTACACTGTTCACCCTGAAGAGTTGTATCCTTATATAATGAGGTGCTGTCGTTACGATTTAGAAGATTATTTCAACTGCCGCTATGCGTTGTGAAGAAGAATTCACGATTGAAAAGCTCGGATCAGTAAGAAAAAAACCCTCGATTGAAAAGGAGTGTTTATAAACTTGAATTTAATAACGATGTTGTGGCTAACGACGCCCTCTTTGTACGTGCTTTTGATTGTATTCTGTCCGTGTTTAAAGATAATTTGCCAACCAATTGTAAGGTGGGCACAAAAATAGTATTGAACGAAATGAAGGCACTTTACATCGAGTATAGGCACCCGCACACTTTGAGTGGTGAAATAATGTAAATCGTATTTATTGTATAGTACAAAGCAACACTGTTATAATTGTAGACTCGATCACGTGCTAGTTTAGTATTTTAATGAAGCGCGGTAGAACATAAGGGGTATGCATTTTGACTTTATATAAGTTTTGCTGTTATATATATATATATATATATATATATATATATATATATAGTGGTTATCATATCTGACCGACAATCGGAAGATCCCGGGTTCGATTCCAGGGTGGTTACCTCATTTTTTCATTTGTTCGTTCTCCCTCCTCATCTTGCTCGGAATGTATTCTGTCCGTGTTTAAAGATAATTTGCCAACCAATTTTAAGGTGGGCACAAAAATAGTATTGAACGAAATGAAGGCACTTTACATCGAGTATAGGCACCCGCACACTTTGAGTGGTGAAATAATGTAAATCGTATTTATTGTATAGTACAAAGCAACACTGTTATAATTGTAGACTCGATCACGTGCGAGTTTAGTATTTTAATGAAGCGCGGTAGAACATAAGGGGTATGCATTTTGACATTATATAAGTTTTGCTGTATATATATATATATATATATATATATATATATATATATATATATATAGTGGTTATCATATCTGACCGGCAATCGGAAGATCCCGGGTTCGATTCCCGGGTGGTTACCTCATTTTTTCTTTTGTTCGTTCTCCCTCCTCATCTTGCGCGGAATGTTCTCCTATACAAGCGTCGTTCTTTACGTTAATTATACTGCGTGTTCTTTGCAGTTGAAATGTGTGTGTATATATATATATATATATATATATATATATATAAAGTAAAGAACGACGCTTGTATAGGAGAATATTCCGCGCAAGATGAGAGAGAGAGAACGAAACAAATGAAAAAATGAGGTAACCACCCGGGAATCGAACCTGGGATCTTACGATTGCCGGTCAGATATGATAACCATTACACCATGGGCCTCACTCATTCAAATGCCGTAATTCTTCTACATACGCGCAGAAACCAATGCCCCAAGGGGGCACCTCGCGCATGCCGTACATTATATACATTTAACTGCAAACACGCAGTATAATTAACATAAAGAACGACACTTGTATAGGAGAATATTCCGCGCAAGATGAGAGAGAGAGAACGAAACAAATGAAAAAATGAGGTAACCACCCGGGATCTTCCGATTGCTGGTCAGATATGATAACCATTACACCATGGGCCTCACTCATTCAAATGCCGTAATTCTTCTACGTGGTTACCTCATTTTTTCATTTGTTTCGTTCTCTCTCTCTCATCTTGCGCGGAATATTCTCCTATACAAGCGTCTTTCTTTACGTTAATTATACTGCGTGTTTGCAGTTAAATGTATATAATGTTCAAAGGACAAAGAACAAGTTCAAAATGACAAGAGAAGGAATGTGAGGAAAAAAAATATGTACACAAATAGCAAACAAATCACAAATAGAACAAAATTTTTTCAACATCTCGGACACAATACGGCTGCTAAGTCTCATACAGCACATGCAGCTAACACAGCTGGGAACCCTCGAACCAGAACCCATCATGATAAGAAGTTACTAGAACAGGTAGGCGGGAACGGATCCATCTCGGAGGACCACAAGGATACAAAGCACGCGAAACCAAAGCACAACGAACTTAAAATGCACAAGGGGCAATGCAAAAGAAAGGACATAAACATTGTCCTGGTAAATATTCAAGGAATTAAGCCGAACAGTTCTCTAAACAAAGTTTCGTACCTGAAAGGCTTTATGGACGAAACAAGGGCGGACATCGCATGCCTCACAGAAACACATCTTAAAGATTGCCAAAGAAACTGCGATAACTGCGAACACTGTATCGATTAGAAAGAATTGCATATCGATGGATTCAACTTACTAAGAGCGGATAGAACAACGAGACGTAAATGTAGATGTGCTATTTATATACATGAGAGGCATATGACAGAGACGGTAAGAAGTAAATCTAACAGCTTCATGGAAATCCTTGCAATGAAAATAGAGAAACTAAACGTGGTATTGAGAGTCATCTATAGACCTCCAAACTCCCCAAATGAAAAATTTTCGGATGCCATTGATGATTACAGAACCCTAATAAAGTCCGTAAACTCTCCATCCCCTAATATAATACCCTGCAGCGATTTTAATTTCCTATTTCTAAAATGCAAAAAGGTGGGTAGAAATATATTTATACGGCAAGATAAGGGGGCACAAGAGAGGACCAGGAGCAAGCAAAAATGCTAGTGGCTCTCACAAACGAGTTTATGCTGACACAGGAGATAACAGAAAATATCAGGAAAAATAACTGCTGAGATCTGATATTCACAAATAACACGAACTTGATTGCCGAGATAAAAAATAACCCCAACTATTGTCTCAGACCACAGTATAATCGAGTTATCAACAAATATGGCGATAACTTTAAAAGACAGTACACATACAGAAGGAATAAGCAAACTTGGGGATTTTAACTTAAACTCCAAGATCATAAATTGGGAAGAAATCAGATCACACATGGCCCAAATAGAGTGGAGAACAGCTTTAGAGAATGACAACTGAGGAAATGCTAACAACCTTGGAAGAAAAGACGTTGAGAATTTTGGAAAAATATGCTCCCAAATCACAGCCAAAAGGAAAGAGGAACTGGCTAGAGAGGCAAAAGAGAAGAATATTTCGCAAAAGAAAGAGTGTAGCGACGAAGTTCGCAAATTGCGGAGACAACAATGCCAGGAAAGTAATACAAGGAAAATTGGAGAGTATCGCTAGGGAAATACAAACTCTAATAAAGGGCCATACAGACAGGGGAGAGGAAAAGGCGGTAGAAGCAATAAAGGAAAATCCAAAATACTTCTTCAGCTATGGGAAAAGGTAAACCAAAACGCGCTTCCCAATCTATAAAGGCGGGGATAGATCTCAAGCAAAGAACTATGGACCAGTGTCATTGACGTCTCACCTCACCAAAATATTTGAAAGAATAGTCAGAGGGAAAATCTATGACTTCTTGGAGACACTGGAAAGATTTAACGAAAATCAGCACGGATTCCGATCGGGAAGATCATGCGTATCACAACTTATAGGGCATTATAACAATATCCTAGATGCACTTGAAGGCAATGAAATCTATGATGTCATATACACGGATTTTGCTAAAGCATTCGACAAGTGCGATCATGGTATAATACGCATAAAATGAAACATGTGGGAATAACAGGCAAAGTGGGAAAATGGATCTATAACTTCCTCAGAGAACGACAACAGGTCGTCAAAATTCAAGGTGTATCGTCATCAGAATCAGAAGTTCGCAGCTCAGTGCCACAAGGTACAGTGCTGGCTCCACTCTTGTTCATTTTCATGCTAACAGACATAGACAGAGGAGTTAACAGCAACAGTATAGTAACATTATTTGCCGACGATACAAAGATCAGCATAAAAATCAGCGAGGCGGCAAATGAAGTGGAGGCCTTGGAGAGGGACACAAACAAAATATACAAATGGTCAGAAGACAACAATATGACAGTTAACACCGAAAAGTTTCAGCTCTTGGGATATGGTAGAAATGAGGAAATTAAACACTGCATTTTATGCTCCAGATAGACAGGAAATTCAGAGAAGCATGAAAGCGGTCGACTTGGGGGTAATAATGACCGTTGATGTCAAATTTGACACACAAAATCAAATAGCAATAAACAGGGCAAAAAGACTCGCTGGACAGGTACTTAGAACGTTCAAAAGGAGGGACAAGACAGTAATGACCCTGCTGAGAACACTAATCATACCAAAACTTGAATACTGCTCAATCTTGACGTCCCCATATGAAAAGAAAGAAATTAATAAACTAGAAGAAACGCAGAGACATTTCACAGCCAAGATTGATGGCTGCAAAGAACTCAACTACTGGAAAAGACTACGTAAACTAAGTCTGTACTCCCTGGAAAGAAGAAGAGAGAGGTATACCTTAATCTACATATGGAAAATTATCGAAAATCTGGTACCAAACCTCAAACTAAACCCAATTACCATCCAAACAACGGTGGGCAATAGGAAAGGCAGAATATGTAGTGTTCCCAGATTCAAGGCCCGACAAGGGACCTCCTCAACACTGAAGGAAAATAGCTTGGTTGTCAGGGGCCAAGACTTTTTAACCAGCTTCCTAAGACCTCAGAAACGTTACATGGGTCAAAGTTGAAGTCTTCAAGAGAAGACTAGATGCCTGGCTCAAGACGGTACCAGATGAGCCGGGTGTACCTGTATGTAAGGTGGAGAGCGCAAGAGAGCAACTCGCTCCTCCACCAAGCCAGGCCTAGAGGCGGGGCCACCAGCTTGACCTTCGTGTGAAGAGAGACCAAAGCACGAAACCGCAACGAGGTAACGAGGTGTGTATATATATATATATATATTTAGGAGAAATCCAATGACAAGGAGAAATGTAAATGCCATGAAAAGTCTTCTTTATTGCGCAACGTTTCGAGCAATACGCTCATCTTCAGGCTGTTTAATAACAATGTGAAATTAAAATCAATATTGAATGAAAAACAAACAGAAATTTCTATAACCTATTCGTAAAGACAAATTTTAAAAGACTGAGAAAAGAGGGTTAAGTTCTAAGTTATACAGATTTACATATAAAAATTAAGAAGTTATTTTTAAATACATGTAGTAAATGTGAAATTAATACACTGGAAAAATTACCAATAGTACACTGGAACAATGGAGCTATCTACCTTACACAGCAGTATCCGAGGCCGACTAATTTGAGCAGAGGAAACGGGAACGAAGGATGGCGAGGGAGATAGGGGAAGGAGGGATTATAAGGAATTGGGGAAGGAGGAGGGATCATAGCAAATTGAGAGGGACGGACGATGAGTCAACATTCCGACTAGGGTGTCTCCTTGGGAATTACATCGGCAGCACTGTTCGCTCTCTCAGGGCTAGATTTTATTCGCATATGGGAATAAGTGGCCGAACAGGTAAAATTTTAAAAACTAAGGAAGCCTCGAGCATTCGTGAACATAGCATCAAATGCAAAATTGATGTCACTTTAGACAATTTTAAAATTCTTGGTTGTAATACTTGTCCCAACTCACTAAGAATTTTAGAATCCCTTTTCATTAAAGCATTGTCCCCTAGTCTGAATGTTGACTCATCGTCCGTCCCTCTCAATTTGCTATGATCCCTCCTCCTTCCCCAATTCCTTATAATCCCTCCTTCCCCTATCTCCCTCGCCATCCTTCGTTCCCGTTTCCTCTGCTCAAATTAGTCCGGCTCGTATACTGCTTGTGTAAGGTAGATAGCTCCATTGTTCCAGTGTACTATTGGTAATTTTTCCAGTGTATTAATTTCACATTTACTACATGTATTTAAAATAACTTCTTAATTTTATATGTAAAATCTGTATAACTTAGAACTTAACCCCTCTTTCTCAGTCTTTAAAATTTGTCTTTACGAATAGGTTATAGAAAATTTCTGTTTGTTTTTCATTCAATATTGATTTTAATTTCACATTGTTATTAAACAGCCTGAAGATGAGCGTATTGCTCGAAACGTGCGCAATAAAGAAGACTTTTCATGGCATTTTACATTTCTCCTTGTCATTGGATTTCTCCTAAATATTAAATTGAAGCTCTGTAGAAGCAACCCGCATAATATATATATTCAAGGTATGGACAAGATGGCCTCAGGCTTATCGCCATGTTTGGAAGACTTCACGAAAGTTTCTCAAGTCAAAACTGGACTGTTATTTTTTCTTGAAATGTGTCGGACTTGCAGGATTTTCCCGAAATTTGTTTACTTCAAACTCTACCGTGATAATCTATATGACTCTGAATTTTATCAATCGTCCCTGGAATATTTATTAAATAATGAAATTAATTATAAATCAAAATATCAGATTCGCATAACAAGTCTCTTGGGCATTATATAACTACTCTTAAAAATACCTTGTCGTTGTTGGACTATTTATTAATAATTTCTCTTGTACAACGTGAATAGAAAAATTTCACTCTACCATCTTGGAAACACATGAACGTAAGTTAAAGGCTTTGGGAAGAATTCACCAAATTTTTTCAATTCAGAGAAGGTAATTTCGAATCTTTCTAGTTACACACTTCCCCTCGGGAAAAAGTTTTTACTGTCACTTGGTTTGCAATTTAAGCTTCCGTTGTTTCAAATATATAAGCCCTCGTTTTTCTTTACTTTGAAAAATTTTTCAATGGCTTGAAAAATGTTCCCCATGTGGGGGATTTCAATAATCTCAAATGTCAGTTCTCAAATTTAACTCAAGAATTTTTTCTTAAACTTAGAAATCTTAAATTTCAATCTTTCATATTTAGGAAGAGTGATTTGCAGTGTATTAAGGAATTTGGCAAAGAACCAGGAGATTGTGTTTGTGACTAGACCAGACAAAGGTAACGGAGTGGTTATTTTGATAAATCGGACTACATAAACAAAACTAATGAAATCCTAAGTGATCTTACTAAATTCAAACAAATTCTAGAACCTGTAATAAAGTCATTGTAAGGTTAGAAGACCAGGTTAATAGATTTCTGTCACGACTAAAGTCCTTAAAGATAATAAAAATGATACTTACTCTCAGTTGTTCGCATCTGGTGCTAATCTTGCCAATTATACTGTCTGCCTAAAATCCATAAGCTGGAACACCTCTCCGTCCTATTTTAGCTTCGTATAACTTACCCACCTTTCAATTGGCAAAATTTGTTGTTCGTCTCCTGTCCCCCTTTGCGAAAAATGTTTACACTATAAATAACTCCGTTTGAATTCCAAAAAGAACTCCTGGTAAAAACTTCGATTCAAAAAGTTTTTTGTCAGTTTTGAATGTAAAGTCACTTTTCACAAATGTACCTGTATTTGAAACTATTGCCATTATTTTAGATAGGGTTTTAGCTCAGTTGATAATTTTCATGGTTTTTCATTGTCTCATTTGAAGGAACTTTTAGAATTGGTCTTCAAACAATGCTATTTCACTTTCAACAATAAGGTTTACCAACAAATTGATGGGGTAGGGATGGGATCACCAGTCGGAACCGTTAGCAGCTGACTTTTTTTATGACTCATTTAGAAAGTGTAATTTTTAGACAATCTCCCTCTCATCTCAAGCCAATTTTCTATCGACGCTTCGTTGATGATTCGATAGCAGTCTTTGATAATGCGGTACAAGCGCAACAATTCTTTAACTTCCTAAATTCTTTGCACCCCAATATAACGTATACAATGGAAACTGGGCAAAATGGCTCCCTCCCCTTCTTAGATCTTTTAATTTCGAAAAACGGTGATTCTATTACTACATCAGTTTATAGGAAACCCACTTTCACTGGTTTGGGCATGAATTTTTTTAGTTTTACTGATTTCAACTATAAGATGTCTTGTATTAAAACTCTCCTGTTCAGAGGATATAATTTGACCTCTAATTTTACCTTACTTATGATGAATTTAATAATCTAAGATCATACTTTACTAATAATAGTTTTCCTGTTCAATATGTAGACAAACTAATTAGATCCTTCTTAAATAATGTTTATAGCCTCAACTTCCATGTATTACAGTGCCGAGGATATAAAATATTTCTTGGTACCTGAAATGGGTCCTTGAATAAGGAATTTAAGCTTAAATTTACAAAATTGTTTAAGGAAATTTTTTTATCATACTGATTTCCGCATCATATTTATTAATAAAACGTCTTTAGGTAGCTTTTTCTCAGCGAAGGATCGAACCCCTGACTCGTTGCGTAGCGGTGTTGTATATTTATTACCTGCCCCAGGGTGTCTCCTTGGGAATTACATCGGCAGCACTGTTCGCTCTCTCAGGCTAGATTTTATTCGCATATGGGAATAAGTGGCCGAACAGGTAAAATTTTAAAAACTAAGGAAGCCTCGAGCATTCGTGAACATAGCATCAAATGCAAAATTGATGTCACTTTAGACAATTTTAAAATTCTTGGTTGTAATACTTGTCCCAACTCACTAAGAATTTTAGAATCCCTTTTCATTAAAGCATTGTCCCCTAGTCTGAATGTTGACTCATCGTCCGTCCCTCTCAATTTGCTATGATCCCTCCTCCTTCCCCAATTCCTTATAATCCCTCCTTCCCCTATCTCCCTCGCCATCCTTCGTTCCCGTTTCCTCTGCTCAAATTAGTCGGCCTCGGATACTGCTGTGTAAGGTAGATAGCTCCATTGTTCCAGTGTACTATTGGTAATTTTTCCAGTGTATTAATTTCACATTTACTACATGTATTTAAAAATAACTTCTTAATTTTTATATGTAAATCTGTATAACTTAGAACTTAACCCTCTTTTCTCAGTCTTTTAAAATTTGTCTTTACGAATAGGTTATAGAAATTTCTGTTTGTTTTTCATTCAATATTGATTTTAATTTCACATTGTTATTAAACAGCCTGAAGATGAGCGTATTGCTCGAAACGTTGCGCAATAAAGAAGACTTTTCATGGCATTTACATTTCTCCTTGTCATTGGATTTCTCCTAAATATTAAATTGAAGCTCTGTAGAAGCAACCCGCATAATTATATATATTCAAGGTATGGACAAGATGGCCTCAGGGCTTATCGCCATGTTTGGAAGACTTCACGAAAGTTTCTCAAGTCAAAACTGGACTGTTATTTTCTTGAAATGTGTCGGACTTGCAGGATTTTCCCGAAATTTGTTTACTTCAAACTCTACCGTGATAATCTATATGACTCTGAATTTTATCAATCGTCCCTGGAATATTTATTAAATAATGAAATTAATTATAAATCAAAATATCAGATTCGCATAACAAGTCTCTTGGGCATTATATAACTACTCTTAAAAATACCTTGTCGTTGTTGGACTATTTATTAATAATTTCTCTTGTACAACGTGAACTAGAAAAATTTCACTCTACCATCTTGGAAACACATGAACGTAAGTTAAAGGCTTTGGGAATGAATTCACCAAATTTTTTCAATTCAGAGAAGGTAATTTCGAATCTTTCTAGTTACACACTCTCCCCTCGGGAAAAGTTTTTACTGTCACTTGGTTTGCAATTTAAGCTTCCGTTGTTTCAAATATATAAGCCCTCGTTTTTTCTTTACTTTGAAAAATTTTTCAATGGCTTGAAAAATGTTCCCCATGTGGGGGATTTCAATAATCTCAAATGTCAGTTCTCAAATTTAACTCAAGAATTTTTTCTTAAACTTAGAAATCTTAAATTTCAATCTTTCATATTTAGGAAGAGTGATTTGCAGTGTATTAAGAATTTGGCAAAGAACCAGGAGATTGTTGTGACTAGACCAGACAAAGGTAACGGAGTGGTTATTTTGAATAAATCGGACTACATAAACAAAACTAATGAAATCCTAAGTGATCTTACTAAATTCAAACAAATTCTAGAACCTGTAAATAAAGTCATTGTAAGGTTAGAAGACCAGGTTAATAGATTTCTGTCACGACTAAAGTCCTTAAAGATAATAAAAAATGATACTTACTCTCAGTTGTTCGCATCTGGTGCTAATCTTGCTCAATTATACTGTCTGCCTAAAATCCATAAAGCTGGAACACCTCTCCGTCCTATTTTAGCTTCGTATAACTTACCCACCTTTCAATTGGCAAAATTTGTTGTTCGTCTCCTGTCCCCCTTTGCGAAAAAGTTTACACTATAAATAACTCGTTTGAATTCCAAAAAGAACTCCTGGGTAAAAACTTCGATTCAAAAAAGTTTTTTGTCAGTTTTGATGTAAAGTCACTTTTCACAAATGTACCTGTATTTGAAACTATTGCCATTATTTTAGATAGGGTTTTTAGCTCAGTTGATAATTTTCATGGTTTTTCATTGTCTCATTTGAAGGAACTTTTAGAATTGGTCTTCAAACAATGCTATTTCACTTTCAACAATAAGGTTTACCAACAAATTGATGGGGTAGGGATGGGATCACCAGTCGGACCGTTAGCAACTGACTTTTTTATGACTCATTTAGAAAGTGTAATTTTTAGACAATCTCCCACTCATCTCAAGCCAATTTTCTATCGACGCTTCGTTGATGATTCGATAGCAGTCTTTGATAATGCGGTACAAGCGCAACAATTCTTTAACTTCCTAAATTCTTTGCACCCCAATATAACGTATACAATGGAAACTGGGCAAAATGGCTCTCTCCCCTTCTTAGATCTTTTAATTTCGAAAAACGGTGATTCTATTACTACATCAGTTTATAGGAAACCCACTTTCACTGGTTTGGGCATGAATTTTTTTAGTTTTACTGATTTCAACTATAAGATGTCTTGTATTAAAACTCTCCTGTTCAGAGGATATAATTTGACCTCTAATTTTACCTTACTTATTGATGAATTTAATAATCTAAGATCATACTTTACTAATAATAGTTTTCCTGTTCAATATGTAGACAAACTAATTAGATCCTTCTTAAATAATGTTTATAGCCCTCAACTTCCATGTATTACAGTGCCGAAGGATATAAAATATTTCTTGGTACCTGAAATGGGTCCCTTGAATAAGGAATTTAAGCTTAAATTTACAAAATTGTTAAGGAAATTTTTTTATCATACTGATTTCCGCATCATATTTATTAATAAAACGTCTTTAGGTAGCTTTTTCTCAGCGAAGGATCGAACCCCTGACTCGTTGCGTAGCGGTGTTGTATATTTATTTACCTGCCCCAGGTGTCTCCTTGGGAATTACATCGGCAGCACTGTTCGCTCTCTCAGGGCTAGATTTTATTCGCATATGGGAATAAGTGGCCGAACAGGTAAAATTTTAAAAACTAAGGAAGCCTCGAGCATTCGTGAACATAGCATCAAATGCAAAATTGATGTCACTTTAGACAATTTTAAAATTCTTGGTTGTAATACTTGTCCCAACTCACTAAGAATTTTAGAATCCCTTTTCATTAAAGCATTGTCCCCTAGTCTGAATGTTGACTCATCGTCCGTCCCTCTCAATTTGCTATGATCCCTCCTCCTTCCCCAATTCCTTATAATCCCTCCTTCCCCTATCTCCCTCGCCATCCTTCGTTCCCGTTTCCTCTGCTCAAATTAGTCGGCCTCGGATACTGCTGTGTAAGGTAGATAGCTCCATTGTTCCAGTGTACTATTGGTAATTTTTCCAGTGTATTAATTTCACATTTACTACATGTATTTAAAAATAACTTCTTAATTTTTATATGTAAATCTGTATAACTTAGAACTTAACCCTCTTTTCTCAGTCTTTTAAAATTTGTCTTTACGAATAGGTTATAGAAATTTCTGTTTGTTTTTCATTCAATATTGATTTTAATTTCACATTGTTATTAAACAGCCTGAAGATGAGCGTATTGCTCGAAACGTTGCGCAATAAAGAAGACTTTTCATGGCATTTACATTTCTCCTTGTCATTGGATTTCTCCTAAATATTAAATTGAAGCTCTGTAGAAGCAACCCGCATAATTATATATATATATATATATATGTGTGTGTGTGTGTGTGTGTGTGTGCGTGCACCTCGGTGGTATAATGGTTAACATTGCAGAGTACGAATCTAAAGGCCTCGGGTTCAACAAGCTGTTCATCCTTATTCTTATCCTTCTCCTTATATACGATATATTGTAAATTGGTTGGTAGATAAATGAATATCCTAGTGCAGACGTTCTGAATCTACGGTACGCGTACCCCCAGGGTAACAAGCGGCCACAAGTCACACGGTCGTAAAGAAAGTAAAACTCCTCTATCCCTCTCGAAAATACAGAAAATCCCTTGAAATTGTTCAAGGGGTACTGAAGAAGAAAAACGTTCAAATCCGCTGTCCCAGTGGTTAAGACACTGGGCTGCTGATCGGGAGGTCCTGAGATAGAGTCCTGGTGAGGACTTAGTAACTTCTGTCTTCCATGAGAGAGTAGGGCGTGGTTCGAATTCTACGTTAAGTTGTAGTTCTAAGGTGAGGCGACAAGACTGATCTTCGTCAGCATAAACAATTCGGGCGGAAGCATATATGTATGCAGTACTAATAATAATAATGCGTGAGAAAGGACGGAGACTGGCAGAGCGCTCAGGCCAACGAATGCGGCCTATTGCAATAACTCCTGTATTATTACCAGTACTTAAAATCTCAAAACAATACAGCGTGTCACAGTAATGGGATCCCGCGCTTCGTTCTGCTCGAGTGTGCATGTGAAGCAGTTCAAAATTTGGCATATGGTTATGCTACTATTAATGCGTTAGTATGCGTTCGGCTGTCGCGCAAAAATGTCAACGTGCAAATATTAAATTTTTCAAGATGTTGGATGAAATGCCAAAAGGAACTGTCGCTATGCTACAGTAAGTGTATGACAACAATTCCATGTCACGCACACAATTTGTTGGTTGGTATCGGCGTTTTAAAGAAAGTCAATTAAGAACCCTTTCATAATGACGAACGCTCACGTACCCAGAAAAATTTGGCTCTTCACGACAATGCACCAGCACACACACCGATAATAGTGTCTCAGGTTTTGGCCGACAAAAAGCCAGATCTCATTTTTTCTAAGAATGAAGCGGCTCTTGAAAGCAGGGCCGAAACTAGGGTTTAGAAATTAGTGAGGTCCAGATTTTTTTCGAGCGCGGCGGGACGAGCAAAATTCAGACCAAAATGACATCTACAAACACAACCCAAGCTATACACTAAACACAAAACCCTTGTCTATAATTAAATACTGTACAAAGGGACCTTAGCCCTGTTCAAAAATCAACTTTTTCTTATTTTTATAGATTTCTGTACTTTTTCCCATGCTTTTTGAGCTGAAAAGGCCGAAAATCACAACCATTTTGACCTAGGTTGTTGGGAAGCATTGCCGCATGGAGCTTTAAGTTTTCTGCCTTGAAATCGGCCAAAAGCACCAGTTCCGGGGTCCCTTGAATCATGTTTTGCACTATAACGTTTTATCTAAACAAGATAGAGCAACAAAATAGGCACCAAATTAAAGTGTTTTTAATCCTCTTTCTAACTTATACAATTATGATAGTCTTGGAACAAGAAATGGCACATTGGTACATACAAAGATTTCAGAAATATCACAAAATTCGTTTTCTCACACTCAAGGCAGACAAGGCGCCTTATTCATGACACAAATTTGAGATTAACATTTTGTCACAAGTCTAATCGATCAAGAAGTGAAAGCATTACATGATGATTAATTTCATAATGACATTTACACAGTCAGTTGTTGAGAGTTTGTTTCTTGAAGCTGTCAAAGCGGCGTCTGTTGAACTCCACAGCTTGAAGGAGATAGTCCCTTTGCTTGGCATCTGTTGTTATGACATTTGCAAAGTCGCTCATCATCTTGACACCACGTTCAGCAATGTCATTCACCGCTTTCAGATTCTTAACATAGTCCAACGCTTTTCTGTAGTCCTCATTCTGTGGCCAAGACGTGACAGGTTCCAGAAGCCACTCGGATCCAATGTTCAGTGTGTCCAGCAGGAAATGTGATTCTGGGCCAATGAGATCAACCAGGGTGGTCTTAGCTGTGACTCTCTGGAATAGAGGCTTTCCTGTTCTGAAGCTGTCTGGCTTCTCAGTGGCATGTAACTGGGCAGCAATGTCGTGCTTCAATGTGTCACTCAATCTACTGCTGAACAGGGCAAATGGCACGACTTCCTGCGTCAGGTACCATTTGTGGTTTTCCATCTTATTAAGTACTGCATCAGCAAGCTCTGGGTCAGTTTTCTTGTACTTCAACATGTCCTGGATTAGACTTAGATCATTCACGGAAGCATCTGCAGCAGACATTGACATCATCCATACAGGAGTGTAGAACAGCGCAAGGAAGGTGTTGAGTCTTTCCAGCTTTGATACAGTGTCTTCGTCGTACTCAAGTTGATCTGCAAACATCAGCATTTTCATGGAGTACAGGTTTCTGGCCATCCATCTGGCCTGATGAATGGCGCCTGGTCGACTCCAGTGAATACCTCGAGGAGGCGTTCCTCCAAGAACAATGACTGTCAGTTCAGCCATTTCCCTGTAGTCGGCTCTTGGAAGCCTTTCTGCTGTTAGAATGTCTTGGAGTATTTCTTCACTGTTCTTCTTCTTTTCCTTCAGCCATTTGCTGTTGATAGCCAGCATCTTTGGGTTTTCCTTGGACAAGTCCGTCCAAACATCCTTCAGATGCTCAAACCAGGGATTATCTGGCCCCTTCACCTTCCCAAACAGCTTCTCCCAAACTGCTCCTACTAGGATTTCCAGGATGTGATGTCGACAGGCCAGATAAAACACCTTTTTGTTCAGCATTTTCTCTAGCAGTTTGGCAGCTCCTCTGTGAACTCCACTGTTACTGGATGTAGTGTCAAAAACAAGGGCAGTAACATTATCCGTAAGTTCCCATGTCTCCAGTAAATCCATTGAAGCCTCAGCCTGAGCTGTGCCAGAAGAATTGTCGATGACAGGTACTCCCAATAACTTTCCTTCAGTGTATGAAGGTGGACCAGACACTAGCACAGCTAAAGTCTCTGAGGTACTTCCAGGTTCACTGCCCAAGACATCTTTGAGCAACTTTCCATCCCAGTGTAAGGCAGCGTACTGTGGGGGTTTTTCACAAAACTTGAACATGTGACTCTGGCTGATATTATACCTGGACAGCATTCTTTTGCGACGTGTTGTTGAGGTTGAGATGACGAAGTTATCCAGATCAGCCCCTCCAGCTTTCAAGGTGGCAGAAACCATGGCAGTAACTTGATTGTCTGATAAACCAAGACGATCAGCTGTATTGCAGATGACATCACATTCCATGACCTTCCTTGGAAACGTCAAAGTCACACTAGTCACAGTGTCTTGATGGTGAGAACATCCAGGACGAGGCTGATGGTAATCCATGTCCTCTGTGTTAGCGTCGTTGTCAGTTGAGTCACCCCAGGTAATGTCATCCACATGAACAACTGCCTCTTGTTCTGCTGCAGCTGTAAAATAGTACAACATGTTAAGACAGTAATTGTTAAGTACATGCTAAATATCGCAATGGAGTAAAACTTAAAACTTTTTGTAACGTTCAAAGTAATTAGTTTTACCTTGTTCTTGTCTATGCTGCAGTCTTTCATTCCTCGCTGCTTGCTGCAGGGATCTTGTCTCAAAAATCTTGTCATGACCAGACATATGACCTTTCCTCTCAGTCTTTTGGTCTTCGTAGAACCTGATATCCTCATCTTTCTTCTCTCTGGATAACAGTCTGTTGTTCTGTATTTCCTGGATTGCATCTGGAGCTCCTATATCGAACAGGCTGTCTAATTCCAGCACAAATGCTCCTCTTTTTCCTCCAGGGTTACTTGCTCTTCCTTTGCTTTTCACCAGAGCACGATGTTTCTCATGTAGTTTCATGAAGAGCTTCATTGCGTTGTACTTGGTCATTGTCTTGATCCTAGCCATCTGCCAGAATGGGATGATAGATTCAACTGTTTCATATGCAAGGTCTTGAACCATGGGCCTCCCTGCATTTTCCGGTAAATTCTGAAGATTAAGGAAATACTGGAACGCCTGTCTGTTGGTGGGAAGCTGGGAAGCTGGGAACCACTGATAAAAGCTGAAGGGTATCCAACCAGGAAAGTTTCAGTGAGAGATCTGGTAGATGGCCCAGTTGACACCTGCCTGTGGACAGTACGTGGAGGTTCTGAGATATCAACTGTGCGCCCACGGAGCTCCCTCAGCTCCTTGCTTAATGCCATTGTGAAGTTGTAACTTGTAGATGGTTTTCTAGATTCTGATTGAGTTTCTGTTGTTTCCTGAAAAATGATAGATAATTATTATTATTATTATTATTATTATTAATTATTATTTATTTATTATTATTATTATTATTATTATTATTATTATTATTATTATTATTATTTATTAATTTTATGCTCTTTCATTTGATACCTAATTTGTTGCTCTATCTTGTTTAGATCAAAAGTTAAAGTGCAAAACATAATTGAAGGGACCCCGGAATTGGCGCTTTGACCGATTTCAAGGCAGAAAATTTAAAGCTCCATGCGGCAATGCTTTCCAACATCCTAGGTCAAAATAGTTGTGATTTCCGGCTTTTTCAGGTCAAAAAGCATGGGAAAATGTACAGAAACCTATGAAAATAAGAAAAAGTTGATTTTTGAACAGGCCTAATTATGGACCTGTTCGCAAAAATACTTTTATTAAAGCTGCAGCAATATTTCACGGTTCAGTCTCTTTTTTTTTTTAGGAAATAATTACCGAGGTCCGGACCTCGGTGACCTCATAGGTAGTTACGGCCATGCTTGAAAGGACGCCGTTTTACCGAATCAGATGAAATAAAAGAAGTAACAGCGATTTGCGGTTGCGAAAATTGGTTTCTAGATTTGCTTTGACGATCTCGACACTCGTTGGCAGTAGTGCGTTCCTCCCAAGAGGGATTGGTGACTCAGCTCGAAACAATGTAACAATTTAATTTTACAAACCCAGCACAAGAGTTTTTTTAATGTAGTGTATATGGAGCAACATTTTCAAAAATAAAAAATAAAAAATGACCTCGTTGCATCACTATATATATATATATATATTCACAGTATATATATATATATATATATATATATATATATAGTGATGCAACGAGGTCATTTTTTATTGTCCACGAACAAAGTTGCATACCTGAAAGGACTCATGCAAGAAGCCGGAGCAAACTTTGCATGCCTCGGAAACTCATCTAAAGGACTGCCAGGCGAACTGTGAAAATTGTGAGTCCTGTATTGACAAAAAAGAAATACAAATTGACAACTATAACATCCTCCGAGCCGACAGAACAGTGAGACGTAAAGGAGGATGTGCTATTTACACCCGCGAAAGGCACATAGCAGAAATGGCTATAAGTACCTCAAACAACTACGTAGAATGTGTAGCAGCAAAAATTGAAAAATTAAATATGGTACTAATTGTAATGTACAGACCCCCAAACACACCAACCTCAAAATTTTCAGATTCCATTACAGAGGTAAGAAACTTAGTAAAAGATCTACACTCTCCAACCCCAAATATTTTTCTCTGTGGTGATTTTAATTTCCCATTCATGAAATATAAAAGGATAGGAAAAAATATATGTATACACCAGGACAAGGGGTCACACGAGAAGACCAGGAGCAGGTAAAAATGCTACTAGCTTTAGCTGATGAATTTATGTTAACGTAAGAAATAACAGAAAACACAAGAAAAAACAACTGCCTAGATTTGGTATTCACAAACAACAGTAATCTAATTGATATTATAGAAATATCCCCAACTATGATATCAGACCACAAAATCATTGAAATAACAACTAATATAAAGGCAACAGGAAAGGAAATAACACGCACAACAGAAAGAAGCAAATTCGAAATTTTTAATTTTCACTCCAAAGCTATAAACTGGGAAGATGTGACATCCAGCATGGAAGTAATAGATTGGAAAACCATTTTCGAGGCCAAGACAACGGAAGAGATGCTAATGACGTTAGAGGAGAAGACGCTAGAAATTGTGGAAAAACATGTCCCAAAGATACAACAAAGAGGAAAGAGAAGCAGGTTCGAAAGACAAAAGAGGGCATTGTTCCGAAAGAGAAAAAGAGTGACTGCAAAATTAAGTAATTGTAAAGATAACAACATCAGAAAAATATTAAATGATAAACTACAAAGTATCGATGTCGTCATACAGGAACAAATCGAGAAGCATACAGAAAAAGAAGAAGATGACGCTATCGAAGCGATAAAGGCTAACTCAAAGTACTTCTATAATTTCGCAAAAAGAAAGTCGAAAAACCAAGCGACTATCGGACCTTTAAAAAATGAGAACAGTGATTTATCTGATGATCTAACAGAAGTATCTGAAATATTAAAAGCTCAGTATGAATCATCTTTCAGTATCCCAAAAACTGACAAATTAATATGCGATAGAAACGCGTTCTTTGAAGAAGAACCACAAGGGGAAAGTATAACGGATTTCGACTTTACGACGGATGATATTACACAAGCCATAGGGAAACTAGAAACACACTCAGCGGCAGGACCGGATAAATGGAATGCCACACTGATCAAAAAGTGTAAGAATGCAATCGCTGATAGTCCCAATATATAAAGGAGAGATCGATCCGAGGCCAAAAACTATAGGCCAGTGTCGCTTACATCTCATCTCACTAAAATATTTGAAAGAATAGTTAGACAGAAAATCTATGACTTTTTGGAAACTCAGAAAAAATTCAATGATAACCAACACGGGTTTCGATCAGGCAGATCATGCCTATCACAACTAATGGAACACTACAACAACATTATTGATTCACTTGAAAGTAATGAAAACTATGATGTACTATACACAGACTTTGCTAAAGCGTTCGACAAGTGTGACCACGGAATCATAATACATAAACTGAAATATATGGGAATAACAGGAAAAGTAGGGAAATGGATATATAATTTCCTTAGTGAGCGGAGGCAAGTCGTTACAGTACAAGGACTATCTTCATCATAATCAGAGGTCCTCAGCTCGGTACCACAAGGAACAGTATTAGCTCCACTACTCTTCATAATCATGCTAACTGACATAGATGAGGACGTTACGAGAGACAGCACCGTAACATCCTTTGCAGATGACACAAAGATCAGTAGAAAAATAAGGAACCCAGAAGACATAGGATCTCTACAAACCGACATAAACAAAATCTACAAGTTGACTGAAGACAACAATATGAAGTTTAACACCGAGAAATTTCAGCTATTACGGTACGGAAAAGAGAAGACAAAGTCCAAGGAATATTATACCCCAAATGGACAGGAAATTCAGAGAAATTCCAGAGCAAAAGATTTAGGGGTTGTAATGACAGATGATGCGAAATTTGAAACACAAAATAAGATAGCAGTAAACAGAGCAAAGAGAATAACGGGTGAGATATTGAGAACCTTTAAACGAAGGGATAGGAATGTAATGATTCCTCTACTGAAAACCCTGATAATACCCAAATTGGAATACTGCTCGGTCCTAACATCCCCATATAAAAAAGAAGACATTAGACAGCTGGAGGGGATCCAAAGAAGCTTCACAGCCAAGATCAATGGGTGCAAAGAACTAAATTACCGGGAAAGGTTACGAGAACTAGACCTATATTCACTGGAAAGGAGAAGAGAGAGATACACCATTATTTACACTTGGAAAATAATGGCGAAACCAGTCCCTAATCTTACTCTGAATCCCATAACTCCCCAAACAACGGTGGAAAGTAGAAGCGGTAGACTGTGTCGTATTCCCAAATTGAAGGCGAGACAGGGAACATCCTTAACCCTGAAAGAAAATACTTTTGTAGTGAGAGGACCAAAACTGTTTAATCAGTTGCCCAAAGACCTAAGGATCACGAAGGGAGTTGCAGTGGAAATCTTCAAAAGAAGACTAGACGCCTGGCTCAGAACAATCCCCGATGAGCCGGGCGTACCTGGCTATGTGAGGTGGAGAGTGCATGAATCCAACTCACTACTTCACCAGGCCAACTCGAGAGGAGGGGCGACAAGCTTGACCTTCGCGAAGTGGTCGATTTTTGTAAAATAGTATTCAAATCCTCAAAAATCGAGGTGTAGTTTGGTTTTTTTAAATGTTGCTTAACGATAATTTTATTTCAAATATAACCGAAAAATTAATAAACTAACGGAAAAAACTTCTTTTGACATCTTAGGAACATATTAACTCTTACTCTTGAATATACAGGGTGTCCAAAAAATAATGGTACAAAAATAACGGCATATTTTTTTTTATTAACCGACATGCATGTATACTGTACAATATATATGGTTGTTTACATTCCAAAACTTTTCAAGTTTAGAACACCTCCACATGATGACTATCATTCTTCACTGCAATGAATATTCGACGTTCGAACTACATCAGACCATTAGCAAGACGCTCTTGTGGAATGGAATAACTTCTCTGATTAATTGAAGGGAGTGATGTTGGATTCTTCTGTTTGTCACGGAAAAAAGTAATTTAACATACTCGAAGTGAGGTGATCGAGGTGGTCATGCTATCGGTCTACCACGGCCTATCTGCCGATGACGAAAAGTTGAATCTAGAAAGTAGCAAACAGCAACAAACAATGGAGCAGTGCCATGTCTTATTTAAAGATTAAATCTGTCATGTCAACTTCAATAGCCATTAGTTAGGGAAGAAAAAATGTAAGTTGCATGTTGAGATAGTCCGCTCAGTAGTATAACCTCAACATGGTAGAGTGCAATTGCATGCAATGGTGATCAAATGTTGCAAGGTGCCAAACCCTCCTTCCCCCAAAGTGCCAATTCCCCTGCCGCTAGGGTGCCAAAAAAAATAGGAAAAAAAGAAGAAAGCAAGGGGAATCCCCCAGCTGCCACAAGCTGTGGGAATGCAACCGAAACAGGATGAGAGGAAGTTGATCTCCCCCCAAAAGGGTTTCCCTAGCTTAGGAAGGTAAGCGAGAGAGAGAGAGAGAGAGAAAGAGCATCTTTTCGTCTGGAACCCCAGACGCATAATGATAGCTCATGGTAGCATCAGCTGGCTTAGAACTTGAAATCCGCCAGTTAGCTTAATCAGCCAGTTGGCACAGAAGGTACTGGCATAACAGCCAGTTGGGATAGAAACCATTTGGCATATTGTATATTATTAACTTTTGAGCGAATTTAAAACACACAAACACACACACACACACACACACACACACACACAAAACGACTATATATATATATATATATATATATATATGTAAAAATGAACAATGAACAATTCCTATACCATCATTATATGGATTCATTGTCTTCATGCAGTACTTATGTTTGTATGGTTTTTATGTTTGAATGTTCATTTTTACATAAGAAACCAAAATCGCCTAAGCGAGTTTTGAATAGAATTTCGATTTGTACTTCTTTATTCATTACTGTATTTCTCTAATTCATCTTTTCTAATAATGACTTATACTGTACGTATGACATAATGTGAATAACTATGACGTCATAAAGTAACTTAAGTCTCTTCACGTTTTCCATACCGCGAATACTGAATCACCCATTTGGTATGTGGATATCTTTCATGTTCAATGTATGGTAAATTCTTTAATAATAATAATAAAAAACTTCATTCTCTATATGTCATTATTTATATGTTGCGTCCTACCTATTGTCTACTGATGCCTATCAACCTATCAATCCATATTTTACGCGTGTCTATATTACGCACACAATCTATTGTGTTACGTACCAATATGTGTACAAAACTTGTGCATTCGTACATGTCCCCTAATGATTACGTACATCGTTACGTACATGTACCATTGTACATCCGTTCAATGTATTCTTTTTATTTCTTTTCTTTAAATTAATTAATTTCTCGCAAGATATTCATAAATGCTTAGGCGAGTGGTCGAATTCCGCTAATCAGCATAAATCGAACATCTGAAAAAACGAAAGACCTCCTGTCCCTCTGATTTCAGATTTATAACTTATAATCATGTGTGTCATGTTGTGTATAAATTATCTCGTATGTGCCCATGTACTTTGTGTTGTACTAATTACCATATATAATAAACATATATAAATATAAAAATACTGTAAGAATTGTAAACGACGTAATGCACTCTAAATGGAATTGTAATTAACGATACTAAGTAAAATGTGAATTAATCCATAATCGTAATCATAATTGTAATAAACCAAAATTGAAATGTACTCAGTAATATACTTAAATTGTACTCATGTACTACTCCGAAATTATATCGCGCGGAATGTTCTCCTATACAAGCGTCGTTCTTTACGTTAATTATACTGCGTGTTCTTTGCAGTTGAAATGTATATATAGGTGCGGCATGCGGGAAGTGACCCCTTCGGGGCATTGGTTTCTGTGCGTATGTAGGAGAATTACGACTTCTGATCGAGTGAGGACCATGGTGTAGTGGTTATCATATCTGACCGGCAATCGGAAGATCCCGGGTTCGATTCCCGGGTGGTTACCTCATTTTTTCATTTGTTCGTTCTCCCTCCTCATCTTGTGCGGAATGTTCTCCTATACAAGCGTCGTTCTTTACGTTATATATATATATATATATTCGAAAATGGTTTATTAATGAGGCTGTTTCTGCAGTTTCAAATGGGAATTCATTTAAGATATGTAAATTCTCCATTAAATTTCATGTTTTTTAAACTTTTCTTATGGCTTCAAAGATATTTGTTACCATGGCCTTGTGGCATCAAAAATAATAATAACACGCCGTTATTAATAATAAATACATTCGTTTTAAAATGAATTGAACAATTCCCGACTATTTACTTAATTTGATCCCTTTACAAGGCTCTTATTAAAATAAACACTAATTGTTATTAGAAGAAACACTCCCCGACTATATATATATATATATATACACACACACACCCCAAATACACATTTACCCATACGAAATCAACCCAGCCTTATGAAATGCTGTTTATTCTACTAGCAATTATAGGGATTCGGTAACTCATCTTTTCGATACGTTGGTGCTTCAATTAAGACTTCTTACTACCACTGTTTTATTAACGGGTCCAAATTTCCTACATAAACATTGAATTGAATAACCGTTATTAATAATAAATACATTCGCTTTACAATGACTTCAATAATTCTCGACTACTTACTTTATTCAATTTGATCCCTTTAGAATATTACATTGCTGTCATTCGGTCGCTAATAATTAAACCTTAATCCCCATACCTGCCTTACGGCTAAGCTTTCGCAGATGCTTGATATTTATCTTTCCGCTCATTAAAGATTTTTCCTTAAAAGCTACAACTAAGGTTTACAATTTCGCTAATGACCTGTATACCTACTTTGCTTGTTTGTTTTTGAGCTTATAGCGAACCGCGGATAATCTTCCAAAGGTCATTATGAACCCCATATGGCTATTTTTAGACACCTGCCATTCACCTTTCCACTCAGTACTGATTTGCCTTAAAGGGTCAGCTACGGCTTACAAGTTCGTTAATGACCTGTAAATTCACTTTCCGTGTTTGTTTGTTTTGAGCTCATAGCGAACCGCGGTTACTCTTCAAAAGGTCAATATGAACTCCACACATGCCTAAGCTCACATATGAACGAAAAATATCCACTCTTCAATATATATATATATTAAAACGTAGGTCGAAAACAATGCATGATGTATGACCACTATTCCTTCACAGCTGTTGTACCCCGTATCGTTTCGCTCTGATAACTCCAAATTTTATTTTCTATTTCGCCAACGTTGTTTAAAAATAATAAATACATTCAGAACTTCTCTCTCTTAAAAACATTGAATTTACGTTTGAAATTTTTTAAATAAATGCTAAATAATGTTCACTTTCTATGTTAACGACAAATCTATTCGTATATATACCGGGTGAACCAAAATTAGGTGGACAGTAAATGATAACGTTTATTTTGAGAATACATATACAATTATATTTAATTTTTTTGTATACTATAATACAAAATAAAAAAAAATTAACTTATACCAATACAATACAAAAGCACTGAAAATTTTATCAACGCAGGTGCTCAAATTGCTGTCCATCACAATTTACACAGCTTTGAAGTCTACCTTTCACACTTCGACAAACATTTTTGCACAAGTTACTTTGTGCATTAATTTCTTGAAATGCATCTCTGATGTAATTTTTCAAATCACCAACACTTCGTGGTTTTCGACTATAAACTTTGTCCTTGAGTACTCCCCAAAAGAAAAAATCCATTGGGGTAAAGTCAGGTGAACGTGCAGGCCATTCAATTTGACCTCTTCGGCCGATCCATTTCTCGGGAAATGTTTCATCAAGATACTCACGGACTGCTCTTGAATAATGTGGAGGGGCCCCATCTTGTTGGAAATAGAGGTCATGTGAATTAGGCTGTTGTTGTAAGTGTGGAACAACTTCATTCATTAGAATTTCGAGATACTTATCACCTGTGACTATTCCATCAACAAAAATTGGTCCTAAAACACCAGAACTTGAAATACCACCCCAAACAGTGACACCAGGCTGGTTTAGTTGCTGCTCTAATGTTAAATGCATGTTCTCACTATACCAGTAAACACAATTATGTCGGTTAACATGACCTGATAATTTGAAAGAAGCCTCATCGGTCCACACAATGTTATCTAAAATTATTGGATTTCCTTCAATTTCGTTCAGCATGATCTCACTAAATTGCAGCCGCCTGTCTGGGTCATCCTCCAATAAGCCATGAATTAGCCGTGGACGATAAGCTTTCAACCCAATAGCTTTCAGAATTCGTATAATATAATATAACACAAACACCATAGTTATAATGAACACCATAGTTATAATATAATATAACACAAACCCTATTCAACCTACTGTCCACCTACTTTTGGTTCACCTGGTATATATATATATAATATATATATATATATATATATATATATTATATACATATATATATATATATATATATATATATATATCTATATATATATATATATATTCCTTTTAAAGACATGCTAAATAATGTTCTTTTTTATGTTGAAATTCAAACACTTAAATAAGTTTTTAATTACAAAATAAGGGTTGATTATCCAAGGAATTAGCTCTCTGAAAAAATTTATGGTATGAATAAGCCAAATTTGATAAAGCCACGCCTCCAGAAATCGTAAATGTATCTAATCAGAATTTCACGATCCAAAGCCTGGAGCCGTTCCTTTGTCTCTACGCCAACTGATTGGGACATATATGGCATATCCACGCCCAGATACAATGACAGCCAATCAAGAATCCTACGAACTGACTATTAGTCTCCTGAGGGAGGTCACAATTGAGAATCATGCATATAAAAAGGAAGTATTTTCAGCTCTGCACCATATTAGCTGATATTTTGCCCGTGAATTCGCAATTCTATGCATCATGAGTCAGTCACAACTCTACAATTTTCCAGACTTACATAAAGAGGGAGATATTGACGCGGTTTAACGCTAACGACCAGATCGAATTATTTTCAACGCAAACCATTGCTGACATTAGCGACGTCAAACAGTTTCATCCAGCGGAAGGAAACAGTTGAATGTGAATAAAAATAATTAATAATAACATAATAATTTTAAAAAAATAATTTCTGATTTAAACTGGCAACCGTTCTCATATATATATAAATATATATATATATACATATATATATATATATATATATATATATATAATATATATATATATATATATGGGAATGAACTCAGAATGGTCCCCTGAAGAGTTCCTTGTTCCATGCACGGTCTGTGTGTATCATATATATATATATATATATCGTATCATTCAGTGATTAATCAAGAATACTTGGAAGTGTTAATTATTTTATAAAAATTCATAATCTTACTAATTTGTGAAATGCGATTTAAACTTATTACCGTTGTCGGTATATATATATATATATATATATATATATATACATATGTTATACATGAGCAGTCGCCGCATCATTGCCAAGCAATCATGCACCGAATATGATACCCGAGCAGTCGCCCCCTTAATCTCAAGCACTCAGACGAACCAACCACTCACTGTTCTCGTGTTTGAACCAACCTTAGCATGTCCTTGTATCCGCTTAGGAACTCCACATGGAAACTCAGCGAACTTGGACGAGAGGCTTTGAATTTGGGAACTTCGCGCTCCTTTTGTCTCACGGTCACACGCCTGGCTAACTCATGTGAGAATGGATTCCTTCGTATATAAAGAGGTGTCCACAATTTTAAAATCAGATACTAGAATAGAGCACATCGGGGAAAAATTAAAGAATAGACCTTAGCGGGCAAAATTATTCAACAGATCTTCTCGGAATCTCTCTTGCATAGGTCTCCGCGGATAACGGGGTGCAAGTTGCCCCGTATGTCATTATTTGTGCTTGAGACCTTAGAACGGGTCGGTGAGAGCCTTAGAAAGGGGCCTTTTACCCTGGGTGAGAGGGAGAAATTTACCCCGTAGGGAATTCGCTTTATATCGGAATATTGGGATTGAGGATCTGACTGAAGGAAACGCCAGCAGACTCAAATCTTATTTACTTTAACGTGACTTTAAATGTCGACTATAGACTTAAGAATTACTTCATTATAACCTTTATAAACTTGAGCAGAAGAAATACTTTTATAATGAGATCCTTTTCTGCGAAGAAATATTTGCTTGTAATACGCTTGCCTGAATTTAATTAAAGTACCTAAAATTTACCGTTGACTCTCAGTTAATCCATTCTCGACGGGGCGGAAATAAGGGTTAAGGGAATCTTTTCGGATTCCCTAAGCGATGAAGAAATTGTCGGCGCACTCTGTGGTCACGGCAAGGTAAGACATTGAGACGACCTTTTCCGATCCAGGAGTACTATATTGTACCCTCTTGGAATCACTGAATTTCCCAGATTATAATAAAATGGTGTCAGGTGTGGGGTCGTAGGTAAGTATTTCTTACCTCACTTTCCTAGATACCCGTTGAGATACCAGAAGTCGACTGAAGCGTGTATGAGGACCATTTACACGGAGAGAAAGACGGAAGTTCCACCTAGAATCACGACATCCAGGGCAGCTACCCAGGCGCGATTGGAATCTGCAACGTGGATTCAAACAACAGGCGAGGACGAGACGAATAGAAACCTGGTGCAGTGGAAGGATGCATATCGACGACCTCCCAATCGAAATGTGTTACCTATTTAAATACTTAGCAGACTATAAATTTCAAGGAGTTGAAGGCACTGCGAAACTTTCGACAAAAAAAGGCGCTGCACTTAAATAAGGTAAAGTTCGTGTGTACCTCCGATAAAACTTATATTCGATTTTTACGAGGTTTCCCTTATTTAAATAAATTACGTTTGTCATATGCCATAATACCCTCTGAATTTTTGTGCAGCCAACTCGAGGTAAAAGAGTTAAAATGTTTAATATTAAATAATGTCAAATTTATCAGTTACAATACAACCACGAAATTGATCACGCTCATTCATGACCTTGATCAGTTGCGTCGGGTGTACCTGTCACACTTGCCCCTCAACCAAAAATATTAGCCTTTCTAAAAACTGACTTTGTCGAGAAAGATGCCACGACCAAAATGGTAGAAAATAATAAGTATTTTTCGGGGCATTACCAACGGAAAGATAACGTTCATACCATAACTGACGTTTATTTTGATAAAAAACAGTTAGAACACTACCCCTATGAATCCGTAGACGAGGCTCCTGACCTCGATGTTTGGGAGTACTTAAATTCATAAACTTAAACCCTTTTAAAAAATTATTCATAAAATTATATTTACACACCACTCTTACTGTGCGTTTCCTTTCGTCTACTAGTCTATCCTCACACAAACAACTTACACTAGTTATCCTTCGAATCACAGTCTTCCGTAAACAAGTTTGGATATGACGTCATAATTTCTTATAAAGAGTATTTTGAAATTAAATATGTTTATAATTGCATTTTATCCGTACTGACTAAACACTCTTTGTTCATTGTTATCAAACTGGGATTTCTAAATATAACGCATCTTATTATAGCAAACATTGTGCAATGTTCTGTTACAGTAAAAATTTTATTTATAATTACTCGGTGTAGTGTAACGCGCCGCTCTAGTCGTAAAGAAAAAATTAAAGTCACTTAGAAATAAGCCAACCCCTTTAACGAGAGAAGAAAATATTGTTAGATGAACCTATACTAAATAAAATAAGGAATTTCCTTTAAATTTAATTAAAAAGATCTTTAACTAAATATCGAAATTTTTCTAAACCCTTTTAAAACTCGGTTGAATGCACATAAATCCAAGAACATACTGTCTGAATTGTTGTATAATAAATATTTTGAAAGGGTTCGATGTTTACATGGAACCCTAAATCAAGAGAACATTGTATTATGAGCCAAATAATGCTCTTCACTTTTGTATTTCCTTTTCCCAGCTATTTTTCCTTATAACTATACACGATATACTGTGTCGTATGCTGTGAGGCGCCTAATGTCAAGAATTATATCTTATACTACTAATCGAAAATGTAAGTGCGAATCTTTTTATGCAAAACGTGAGTTATCCCTTGAATAAAGACTTCGAGTCATAAATGAAACTAATATTAAAATAAAGAGCTAGTCCCTTAAGAAATCCAAACACCCTTTGAGATTACGAAACAAATTCCATGAATGATTTCAAATTTTTTAGAAAACTTAGACTCAAAATCATAAGGCTACCTTATGTCGAGTGTTTTACTCGAATGGGTACCCAAATCATCCGATTTTAACCGGGCTCGCGCCCTAACTAAAAAACGTTTCCTACCCATAAAGCGAAAGGGTTTAACGATATCCGTCTCTTCTTCCGACAATCGACGCACCTAACATTACGTTCTCTAAGAACTTGATAATCTTACTCAGCACATCGCAGGCTTGGTTTCAGTTACCCCTAACCAAATTATGAAATTCATTTAAAATGTGTCCCCTACCCCTAATAAAAGGTAAGACCGGGTAGTAGAACCATATTCCTTAGATAAAAGGCATGACAATTCGATGAGTTTAACTCGAAATTTACAAACTAAAGTAAGGCCGAAAAATTAAATTCGAAATACAGCTATGAAAATATATAACCGACCAGCTGACGAAACTTTATACTAATCCCAACCTTGTACCGAAAACCCCCGAAACTGGGACGCGGTGAGATAAAAAAGAATTTTAATGGGTCTTTGGACTGTAGTTATACCCATAAAATTAATTTCAGGGAAAGACTATAAACGAAAGAGGTCGTTCTAGGAGCGCATGTTAACCATGGGAGATTCGTAATGATTCGAGAGAACATCAACCCTTCTTGATGGTACATGTCATGTCCGCTTCCATATGTAATGCCGTGTACTAAGTCATATCTCATTACCTTATTCTTGCTAAACTAATGTTGATTTCATGTAATGCATTATAGTGCCAACCATAGTATATTATATTTTAATGTTCGCTCTAATTGTGCAAAGTACTTTATATTTTTGTTGTCAATATGACGAATTTAACTTCATTAACGAAGGGCAAAATATTATTGAGTATTATATTTCTCCAACTGTGTGTTTAATTTCCGGATCTCGCCATCTCTATGCGTGCAAATAGGACATGACTGTCGATTCTGCCTCCCCTTCATAGTTCTTTCCCTATGAACGTTTTATTTAAGTTGACCCTTACAAGAAACCAAACTTCCCCTTTTTATTACCAAATAAGAATAGGACAGCAATATTGCCGAAGGGACTGTTCCCCCCTGCAGTGCATTAAGAAATGCCCTTTCAAACCATTCAAATTAAATCAAGAAGTTTAGTCCCTATGATTATTCCTTCGATCACTGCTATACGAAATTGTAGGTAGCTAATTACAATCCTGAGAGCATTTCCTACGCACATTAGAAAGTTCTGAATGGATCTAAGGATCCTAATAAATTACTCAATGTTCAAAATAGCAGTAAATTTTCATAAACCTTGCTACTATGAATTTATCTTCCTACTATTCTCCCCTAATTATATATATAATAACTTCGAAATTTCCTTAAAGTTAAAATATTATAATGTTCACTCTCCATTTAAGATAGTATGCCTTATAACTCGTTTTCTATGAATGTAAACGAAAATTGTTTCCAAATCTTTCTCCGCCCACATATGAGTTATCCCTTAATTCTTAAACTTAAATCTTAAATTTAAGTGAAAAAACCCAGGCGACCACCTCCGTTAAAAAGATTAATTCCCCTCAAAAAATTATTATAGGCGATCCGTAAATAATTTTAGTTACTCTTAACTACATTACCTCCCGAATTATCATTAAACGATCCTGTCGAAGCTTTCAAGGTGAATTTCGCAGCACTAAATTTTCTCAAGGGTGTTTCACCGGAAAAAAAAAAACATTCAAAATAATTCTTTAGTTACCCATAAACTCTATTCAACGAAATTTAAACATCATCCTGTAATTATAATTAAAACAAACAACGATGAGAAACTGATTTCTTCTTCATGACATAAAACATTGAAATCATACTTTAAATTTTCTAAATCCATCTAATCTCCGATTTCTTTTGCAAAATGTACAGCTATTTCTATACTGATAAAATTATTAACATGGACACTGTAATCGACAGCAATCATAGGTGCCGTCATGTTCCTAAGTTTTCTGTGTTTCAACTCGATTAATGAGATTGACGCCTTTTTTAGCGAACAGGCATGTTCTAAAAACCCCCTTTTTCATCTTTCAGAAATCGGTTAAAAAGGCCTTACGTAATATAAATCATCATGGTATCAATAATTACATACGAACGTGTCATAAAAATATTTACATTGTTTTCACTTATTTCATTTCTCTGTCTGTGTATTTATGTCTCTATATATCAATTTCTATGTTTATCTTTCCAATGTGTAAACTAAACGTGAACGAATATCCTGACTTACATCAGTTGTTAATAGAGGAAACCTTATGGCTTATACATTAGTCTCCTTCATTATATACAAGATGGAAAATTTGTAAAAAATGTAAAACGTTTGATAGAACCATTTCTTCCTTGTAAGACTTATTTTAGTTACTCCTCAAAGAGATTAAATTTCCCGCTTTCCATTTTCTAATTGACTGATCATACCAGCTTTACTCAAAGTAATCCCTCCTTCTACAAAATCTATGTAGCTTCTTCTGTATAATTTCAGCGATTGCAGAATCGTAAGAATCTGTCATAACACGCCACCTACGCCAACAAGTTTTGCATGGTAGATATTTTTAAACGGACTAAGAGCCACAACGATTCAAATTTTCTTATCTAAGTAACTTTCTACGATTTCTAATGATATGCCATGGTTCCTAAAATTCAAAATACCTTTAATATACCTCCCGATCCTTTCATCATTTATTAAGCCGAAGGGATCTGAATTACATGTTTACCTTTCCTCCACTTTACGACATGAGAGATTACATAAATGAAAACTCCTATTCTTAATCCATTGATGATCTGTATTAATTGCTATATTTGATTTATTTTAATGAATTTTTATTTTTAAGTGAATTTAAATTTATTTTTGATTTATTTTAACAAATTAAACTGACTGCTTACATTATGTAACATAGATAAAGCACTTATATATTATGTTGATTTAAATTGCTTTCGTCAACTGCTGTAATTCATAAACGAAGATGTTTTCTTTATGACGTCATGTAAATAACATCCTGTGCGAAGTGAGATCATTTCAGTATAGTTTCCATTAAATAAAATAAGAAATGCTTCCATTTATGAATTAGTTTTAATAAGAAATGCTTCCATTTATGAATTAGTTTTAATAAGAAATTGTTTCCCCTTACGAACACTTTGAAATATCTTGTTTCCCCAATTATTACTCAAGACGTTTTCGTCGAACTTTTGGAACAATACGAATCGGATTAGATATGTCACTTCCTTGCATCAGCTTAGGAACTCCGCATGGAAACTCAGCGAACTTGGACGAGAGGCCTTGAATTTGGGAACTTCGCGCTCTCTTTGTCTCACGGTCACACGCCTGGCTGACTCATGTGAGGATGGATTCCTTCGTATATAAGGAGATGTCCAGGATTTGAAAATCAGATACTAGAATAGAGCACATCGGGAAAGATTAAAGTATAGACATTAGCGGGCAAAATTATTCAACAGATCTTCTCGGTGTCTCTTGCATAGGTCTCCACGGGTAACGGGGTGCGAGTTACCCCGTATGTCATTAGCTTGTGCTTGAGACCTTAGAACGGGCCGGTGAGCGCTTAGAAAGGGGTCTTTTACCCTGGGTGAGAGGGAGCAATTCACCCGTAGGGAATTCGCTCATATCGGAATATCGGGATTGAGGATCTGACTGAAGGAAAGGCCAGCAGACTCAAATCTTATTTACTTTAACGTGACTTTAAATGTCAACTATAGACTTAAGAATTACTTCATTATAACCTTTATAAACTTCAGCAGAAGAAATACTTTAAGAATCAGATCCTTTTCTGTGAAAAATATTTGCTTGTAATACGCTTGCCTGAATTTAATTTAATTACCTAAAATTTAACGTTGACTCTCAGTTAATCCATTCTTGACGGGGCGGAAATAAGGTTTAAGGGAATCTTCCCGATTCCGTAAGCGATGAAGAAATTGTCGGCGCACTCTATGGTCACGGCAAGGTAAGACATTGAGACGACCTTTGCCGATCCCGGAGTACTATATTGTACCCTCTTGGAATCACTGAATTTCCCAGGAGAGTCTAATATATAATATAATATATTTATATATATATATATATATATATATATAGACTCTCCTGGGAAATTCAGTGATTCCAAGAGGGTACAATATAGTACTCCGGGATCGGCAAAGGTCGTCTCAATGTCTTACCTTGCCGTGACCATAGAGTGCGCCGACAATTTCTTCATCGCTTACGGAATCGGGAAGATTCCCTTAAACCTTATTTCCGCCCCGTCAAGAATGGATTAACTGAGAGTCAACGTTAAATTTTAGGTAATTAAATTAAATTCAGGCAAGCGTATTACAAGCAAATATTTCTTCACAGAAAAGGATCTGATTCTTAAAGTATTTCTTCTGCTGAAGTTTATAAAGGTTATAATGAAGTAATTCTTAAGTCTATAGTTGACATTTAAAGTCACGTTAAAGTAAATAAGATTTGAGTCTGCTGGCCTTTCCTTCAGTCAGATCCTCAATCCCGATATTCCGATATGAAGCGAATTCCCTACGGGGAATTGCTCCCTCTCACCCAGGGTAAAAGACCCCTTTCTAAGCGCTCACCGGCCCGTTCTAAGGTCTCAAGCACAAGCTAATGACATACGGGGTAACTCGCACCCCGTTACCCGTGGAGACCTATGCAAGAGACACCGAGAAGATCTGTTGAATAATTTTGCCCGCTAATGTCTATACTTTAATCTTTCCCGATGTGCTCTATTCTAGTATCTGATTTTCAAATCCTGGACATCTCCTTATATACGAAGGAATCCATCCTCACATGAGTCAGCCAGGCGTGTGACCGTGAGACAAAGAGAGCGCGAAGTTCCCAAATTCAAGGCCTCTCGTCCAAGTTCGCTGAGTTTCCATGCGGAGTTCCTAAGCTGATGCAAGGAAGTGACATATCTAATCCGATTCGTATTGTTCCAAAAGTTCGACGAAAACGTCTTGAGTAATAATTGGGGAAACAAGATATTTCAAAGTGTTCGTAAGGGGAAACAATTTCTTATTAAAACTAATTCATAAATGGAAGCATTTCTTATTAAAACTAATTCATAAATGGAAGCATTTCTTATTTTATTTAATGGAAACTATACTGAAATGATCTCACTTCGCACAGGATGTTATTTACATGACGTCATAAAGAAAACATCTTCGTTTATGAATTACAGCAGTTGACGAAAGCAATTTAAATCAACATAATATATAAGTGCTTTATCTATGTTACATAATGTAAGCAGTCAGTTTAATTTGTTAAAATAAATCAAAAATAAATTTAAATTCACTTAAAAATAAAAATTCATTAAAATAAATCAAATATAGCAATTAATACAGATCATCAATGGATTAAGAATAGGAGTTTTCATTTATGTAATCTCTCATGTCGTAAAGTGGAGGAAAGGTAAACATGTAATTCAGATCCCTTCGGCTTAATAAATGATGAAAGGATCGGGAGGTATATTAAAGGTATTTTGAATTTTAGGAACCATGGCATATCATTAGAAATCGTAGAAAGTTACTTAGATAAGAAAATTTGAATCGTTGTGGCTCTTAGTCCGTTTAAAAATATCTACCATGCAAAACTTGTTGGCGTAGGTGGCGTGTTATGACAGATTCTTACGATTCTGCAATCGCTGAAATTATACAGAAGAAGCTACATAGATTTTGTAGAAGGAGGGATTACTTTGAGTAAAGCTGGTATGATCAGTCAATTAGAAAATGGAAAGCGGGAAATTTAATCTCTTTGAGGAGTAACTAAAATAAGTCTTACAAGGAAGAAATGGTTCTATCAAACGTTTTACATTTTTTACAAATTTTCCATCTTGTATATAATGAAGGAGACTAATGTATAAGCCATAAGGTTTCCTCTATTAACAACTGATGTAAGTCAGGATATTCGTTCACGTTTAGTTTACACATTGGAAAGATAAACATAGAAATTGATATATAGAGACATAAATACACAGACAGAGAAATGAAATAAGTGAAAACAATGTAAATATTTTTATGACACGTTCGTATGTAATTATTGATACCATGATGATTTATATTACGTAAGGCCTTTTTAACCGATTTCTGAAAGATGAAAAAGGGGGTTTTTAGAACATGCCTGTTCGCTAAAAAAGGCGTCAATCTCATTAATCGAGTTGAAACACAGAAAACTTAGGAACATGACGGCACCTATGATTGCTGTCGATTACAGTGTCCATGTTAATAATTTTATCAGTATAGAAATAGCTGTACATTTTGCAAAAGAAATCGGAGATTAGATGGATTTAGAAAATTTAAAGTATGATTTCAATGTTTTATGTCATGAAGAAGAAATCAGTTTCTCATCGTTGTTTGTTTTAATTATAATTACAGGATGATGTTTAAATTTCGTTGAATAGAGTTTATGGGTAACTAAAGAATTTATTTTGAATGTTTTTTTTTTCCGGGTGAAACACCCTTGAGAAAATTTAGTGCTGCGAAATTCACCTTGAAAGCTTCGACAGGATCGTTTAATGATAATTCGGGAGGTAATGTAGTTAAGAGTAACTAAAATTATTTACGGATCGCCTATAATAATTTTTTGAGGGGAATTAATCTTTTTAACGGAGGTGGTCGCCTGGGTTTTTTCACTTAAATTTAAGATTTAAGTTTAAGAATTAAGGGATAACTCATATGTGGGCGGAGAAAGATTTGGAAACAATTTTCGTTTACATTCATAGAAAACGAGTTATAAGGCATACTATCTTAAATGGAGAGTGAACATTATAATATTTTAACTTTAAGGAAATTTCGAAGTTATTATATATATAATTAGGGGAGAATAGTAGGAAGATAAATTCATAGTAGCAAGGTTTATGAAAATTTACTGCTATTTTGAACATTGAGTAATTTATTAGGATCCTTAGATCCATTCAGAACTTTCTAATGTGCGTAGGAAATGCTCTCAGGATTGTAATTAGCTACCTACAATTTCGTATAGCAGTGATCGAAGGAATAATCATAGGGACTAAACTTCTTGATTTAATTTGAATGGTTTGAAAGGGCATTTCTTAATGCACTGCAGGGGGGAACAGTCCCTTCGGCAATATTGCTGTCCTATTCTTATTTGGTAATAAAAAGGGGAAGTTTGGTTTCTTGTAAGGGTCAACTTAAATAAACGTTCATAGGAAAGAACTATGAAGGGGAGGCAGAATCGACAGTCATGTCCTATTTGCACGCATAGAGATGGCGAGATCCGGAAATTAAACACACAGTTGGAGAAATATAATACTCAATAATATTTTGCCCTTCGTTAATGAAGTTAAATTCGTCATATTGACAACAAAAATATCAAAGTACTTTGCACAATTAGAGCGAACATTA
Source organism: Bathynomus jamesi (assembly GCA_023014485.1). NCBI lineage: Eukaryota > Metazoa > Arthropoda > Malacostraca > Isopoda > Cirolanidae > Bathynomus > Bathynomus jamesi. Next base: position 41,463 of record JAJOZX010013565.1, on the reverse strand, counting down.
AAATATAATATACTATGGTTGGCACTATAATGCATTACATGAAATCAACATTAGTTTAGCAAGAATAAGGTAATGAGATATGACTTAGTACACGGCATTACATATGGAAGCGGACATGACATGTACCATCAAGAAGGGTTGATGTTCTCTCGAATCATTACGAATCTTCCCATGGTTAACATGCGCTCCTAGAACGACCTCTTTCGTTTATAGTCTTTCCCTGAAATTAATTTTATGGGTATAACTACAGTCCAAAGACCCATTAAAATTCTTTTTTATCTCACCGCGTCCCCAGTTTCGGTGGGTTTTCGGTACAAGGTTGGGATTAGTATAAAGTTTCGTCAGCTGGTCGGTTATATATTTTCATAGCTGTATTTCGAATTTAATTTTTCGGCCTTACTTTAGTTTGTAAATTTCGAGTTAAACTCATCGAATTGTCATGCCTTTTATCTAAGGAATATGGTTCTACTACCCGGTCTACCTTTTATTAGGGGTAGGGGACACATTTTAAATGAATTTCATAATTTGGTTAGGGGTAACTGAAACCAAGCCTGCGATGTGCTGAGTAAGATTATCAAGTTCTTAGAGAACGTAATGTTAGGTGCGTCGATTGTCGGAAGAAGAGACGGATATCGTTAAACCCTTTCGCTTTATGGGTAGGAAACGTTTTTTAGTTAGGGCGCGAGCCCGGTTAAAAATCGGATGATTTGGGTACCCATTCGAGTAAAACACTCGACATAAGGTAGCCTTATGATTTTGAGTCTAAGTTTTCTAAAAAATTTGAAATCATTCATGGAATTTGTTTCGTAATCTCAAAAGGGTGTTTGGATTTCTTAAGGGACTAGCTCTTTATTTTAATATTAGTTTCATTTATGACTCGAAGTCTTTATTCAAGGGATAACTCACGTTTTGCATAAAAAGATTCGCACTTACATTTTCGATTAGTAGTATAAGATATAATTCTTGACATTAGGCGCCTCACAGCATACGACACAGTATATCGTGTATAGTTATAAGGAAAATAGCTGGGAAAAGGAAATACAAAAGTGAAGAGCTTATTTTGGCTCATAATACAATGTTCTCTTGATTTAGGGTTCCATGTAAACATCGAACCCTTTCAAAATATTTATTATACAACAATTCAGACAGTATGTTCTTGGATTTATGTGCATTCAACCGAGTTTTAAAAGGGTTTAGAAAAATTTCGATATTTAGTTAAAGATCTTTTTAATTAAATTTAAAGGAAATTCCTTATTTTATTTAGTATAGGTTCATCTAACAATATTTTCTTCTCTCGTTAAAGGGGTTGGCTTATTTCTAAGTGACTTTAATTTTTTCTTTACGACTAGAGCGGCGCGTTACACTACACCGAGTAATTATAAATAAAATTTTTACTGTAACAGAACATTGCACAATGTTTGCCTATAATAAGATGCGTTATATTTAGAAATCCCAGTTTGATAACAATGAACAAAGAGTGTTTAGTCAGTACGGATAAAATGCAATTATAAACATATTTAATTTCAAAATACTCTTTATAAGAAATTATGACGTCATATCCAAACTTGTTTACGGAAGACTGTGATTCGAAGGATAACTAGTGTAAGTTGTTTGTGTGAGGATAGACTAGTAGACGAAAGGAAACGCACAGTAAGAGTGGTGTGTAAATATAATTTTATGAATAATTTTTTAAAAGGGTTTAAGTTTATGAATTTAAGTACTCCCAAACATCGAGGTCAGGAGCCTCGTCTACGGATTCATAGGGGTAGTGTTCTAACTGTTTTTTATCAAAATAAACGTCAGTTATGGTATGAACGTTATCTTTCCGTTGGTAATGCCCCGAAAAATACTTATTATTTTCTACCATTTTGGTCGTGGCATCTTTCTCGACAAAGTCAGTTTTTAGAAAGGCTAATATTTTTGGTTGAGGGGCAAGTGTGACAGGTACACCCGACGCAACTGATCAAGGTCATGAATGAGCGTGATCAATTTCGTGGTTGTATTGTAACTGATAAATTTGACATTATTTAATATTAAACATTTTAACTCTTTTACCTCGAGTTGGCTGCACAAAAATTCAGAGGGTATTATGGCATATGACAAACGTAATTTATTTAAATAAGGGAAACCTCGTAAAAATCGAATATAAGTTTTATCGGAGGTACACACGAACTTTACCTTATTTAAGTGCAGCGCCTTTTTTGTCGAAAGTTTCGCAGTGCCTTCAACTCCTTGAAATTTATAGTCTGCTAAGTATTTAAATAGGTAACACATTTCGATTGGGAGGTCGTCGATATGCATCCTTCCACTGCACCAGGTTTCTATTCGTCTCGTCCTCGCCTGTTGTTTGAATCCACGTTGCAGATTCCAATCGCGCCTGGGTAGCTGCCCTGGATGTCGTGATTCTAGGTGGAACTTCCGTCTTTCTCTCCGTGTAAATGGTCCTCATACACGCTTCAGTCGACTTCTGGTATCTCAACGGGTATCTAGGAAAGTGAGGTAAGAAATACTTACCTACGACCCCACACCTGACACCATTTTATTATAATCTGGGAAATTCAGTGATTCCAAGAGGGTACAATATAGTACTCCTGGATCGGAAAAGGTCGTCTCAATGTCTTACCTTGCCGTGACCACAGAGTGCGCCGACAATTTCTTCATCGCTTAGGGAATCCGAAAAGATTCCCTTAACCCTTATTTCCGCCCCGTCGAGAATGGATTAACTGAGAGTCAACGGTAAATTTTAGGTACTTTAATTAAATTCAGGCAAGCGTATTACAAGCAAATATTTCTTCGCAGAAAAGGATCTCATTATAAAAGTATTTCTTCTGCTCAAGTTTATAAAGGTTATAATGAAGTAATTCTTAAGTCTATAGTCGACATTTAAAGTCACGTTAAAGTAAATAAGATTTGAGTCTGCTGGCGTTTCCTTCAGTCAGATCCTCAATCCCAATATTCCGATATAAAGCGAATTCCCTACGGGTAAATTTCTCCCTCTCACCCAGGGTAAAAGGCCCCTTTCTAAGGCTCTCACCGACCCGTTCTAAGGTCTCAAGCACAAAATAATGACATACGGGGCAACTTGCACCCCGTTATCCGCGGAGACCTATGCAAGAGAGATTCCGAGAAGATCTGTTGAATAATTTTGCCCGCTAAGGTCTATTCTTTAATTTTTCCCCGATGTGCTCTATTCTAGTATCTGATTTTAAAATTGTGGACACCTCTTTATATACGAAGGAATCCATTCTCACATGAGTTAGCCAGGCGTGTGACCGTGAGACAAAAGGAGCGCGAAGTTCCCAAATTCAAAGCCTCTCGTCCAAGTTCGCTGAGTTTCCATGTGGAGTTCCTAAGCGGATACAAGGACATGCTAAGGTTGGTTCAAACACGAGAACAGTGAGTGGTTGGTTCGTCTGAGTGCTTGAGATTAAGGGGGCGACTGCTCGGGTATCATATTCGGTGCATGATTGCTTGGCAATGATGGGCGACTGCTCATGTATAACATATGTATATATATATATATATATATATATATACCGACAACGGTAATAAGTTTAAATCGCATTTCACAAATTAGTAAGATTATGAATTTTTATAAAATAATTAACACTTCCAAGTATTCTTGATTAATCACTGAATGATACGATATATATATATATATATGATACACACAGACCGTGCATGGAACAAGGAACTCTTCAGGGGACCATTCTGAGTTCATTCCCATATATATATATATATATATATATATATATATATATATATATATATATATATGTATATATATATATTTATATATATATACTGAGAACGGTTGCCAGTTTAAATCAGAAATTATTTTTTAAAATTATTATGTTATTATTAATTATTTTTATTCACATTCAACTGTTTCCTTCCGCTGGATGAAACTGTTTGACGTCGCTAATGTCAGCAATGGTTTGCGTTGAAAATAATTCGATCTGGTCGTTAGCGTTAAACCGCGTCAATATCTCCCTCTTTATGTAAGTCTGGAAAATTGTAGAGTTGTGACTGACTCATGATGCATAGAATTGCGAATTCACGGGCAAAATATCAGCTAATATGGTGCAGAGCTGAAAATACTTCCTTTTTATATGCATGATTCTCAATTGTGACCTCCCTCAGGAGACTAATAGTCAGTTCGTAGGATTCTTGATTGGCTGTCATTGTATCTGGGCGTGGATATGCCATATATGTCCCAATCAGTTGGCGTAGAGACAAAGGAACGGCTCCAGGCTTTGGATCGTGAAATTCTGATTAGATACATTTACGATTTCTGGAGGCGTGGCTTTATCAAATTTGGCTTATTCATACCATAAATTTTTTCAGAGAGCTAATTCCTTGGATAATCAACCCTTATTTTGTAATTAAAAACTTATTTAAGTGTTTGAATTTCAACATAAAAAAGAACATTATTTAGCATGTCTTTAAAAGGAATATATATATATATATATATATATATATATTATATATATATATATATATATATGTATATATATATATATATATATATATATATATATATATATTATATATACCAGGTGAACCAAAAGTAGGTGGACAGTAGGTTGAATAGGGTTTGTGTTTTATTATATTATAACTATGGTGTTCATTATAACTATGGTGTTTGTGTTATATTATATTATACGAATTCTGAAAGCTATTGGGTTGAAAGCTTATCGTCCACGGCTAATTCATGGCTTATTGGAGGATGACCCAGACAGGCGGCTGCAATTTAGTGAGATCATGCTGAACGAAATTGAAGGAAATCCAATAATTTTAGATAACATTGTGTGGACCGATGAGGCTTCTTTCAAATTATCAGGTCATGTTAACCGACATAATTGTGTTTACTGGTATAGTGAGAACATGCATTTAACATTAGAGCAGCAACTAAACCAGCCTGGTGTCACTGTTTGGGGTGGTATTTCAAGTTCTGGTGTTTTAGGACCAATTTTTGTTGATGGAATAGTCACAGGTGATAAGTATCTCGAAATTCTAATGAATGAAGTTGTTCCACACTTACAACAACAGCCTAATTCACATGACCTCTATTTCCAACAAGATGGGGCCCCTCCACATTATTCAAGAGCAGTCCGTGAGTATCTTGATGAAACATTTCCCGAGAAATGGATCGGCCGAAGAGGTCAAATTGAATGGCCTGCACGTTCACCTGACTTTACCCCAATGGATTTTTTCTTTTGGGGAGTACTCAAGGACAAAGTTTATAGTCGAAAACCACGAAGTGTTGGTGATTTGAAAAATTACATCAGAGATGCATTTCAAGAAATTAATGCACAAAGTAACTTGTGCAAAATGTTTGTCGAAGTGTGAAAGGTAGACTTCAAAGCTGTGTAAATTGTGATGGACAGCAATTTGAGCACCTGCGTTGATAAAATTTTCAGTGCTTTTGTATTGTATTGGTATAAGTTAATTTTTTTTTTATTTTGTATTATAGTATACAAAAAAATTAAATATAATTGTATATGTATTCTCAAAATAAACGTTATCATTTACTGTCCACCTAATTTTGGTTCACCCGGTATATATACGAATAGATTTGTCGTTAACATAGAAAGTGAACATTATTTAGCATTTATTTAAAAAATTTCAAACGTAAATTCAATGTTTTTAAGAGAGAAGTTCTGAATGTATTTATTATTATTTTAAACAACGTTGGCGAAATAGAAAATAAAATTTGGAGTTATCAGAGCGAAACGATACGGGGTACAACAGCTGTGAAGGAATAGTGGTCATACATCATGCATTGTTTTCGACCTACGTTTTAATATATATATAATTGAAGAGTGGATATTTTTCGTTCATATGTGAGCTTAGGCATGTGTGGAGTTCATATTGACCTTTTGAAGAGTAACCGCGGTTCGCTATGAGCTCAAAACAAACAAACACGGAAAGTGAATTTACAGGTCATTAACGAACTTGTAAGCCGTAGCTGACCCTTTAAGGCAAATCAGTACTGAGTGGAAAGGTGAATGGCAGGTGTCTAAAAATAGCCATATGGGGTTTCATAATGACCTTTGGAAGATTATCCGCGGTTCGCTATAAGCTCAAAAACAAACAAGCAAAGTAGGTATACAGGTCATTAGCGAAATTGTAAACCTTAGTTGTAGCTTTTAAGGAAAAATCTTTAATGAGCGGAAAGATAAATATCAAGCATCTGCGAAAGCTTAGCCGTAAGGCAGGTATGGGGATTAAGGTTTAATTATTAGCGACCGAATGACAGCAATGTAATATTCTAAAGGGATCAAATTGAATAAAGTAAGTAGTCGAGAATTATTGAAGTCATTGTAAAGCGAATGTATTTATTATTAATAACGGTTATTCAATTCAATGTTTTATGTAGGAAATTTGGACCCGTTAATAAAACAGTGGTAGTAAGAAGTCTTAATTGAAGCACCAACGTATCGAAAAGATGATTACCGAATCCCTATAATTGCTAGTAGAATAAACAGCATTTCATAAGGCTGGGTTGATTTCGTATGGGTAAATGTGTATTTGGGGTGTGTGTGTGTATATATATATATATATATAGTCGGGGAGTGTTTCTTCTAATAACAATTAGTGTTTATTTTAATAAGAGCCTTGTAAAGGGATCAATTAAGTAAATAGTCGGAATTGTTCAATTCATTTTAAAACGAATGTATTTATTATTAATAACGGCGTGTTATTATTATTTTTGATGCCACAAGGCCATGGTAACAAATATCTTTGAAGCCATTAAGAAAAGTTTAAAAAACATGAAATTTAATGGAGAATTTACATATCTTAAATGAATTCCCATTTGAAACTGCAGAAACAGCCTCATTAATAAACCATTTTCGAATATATATATATATATATAACGTAAAGAACGACGCTTGTATAGGAGAACATTCCGCACAAGATGAGGAGGGAGAACGAACAAATGAAAAAATGAGGTAACCACCCGGGAATCGAACCCGGGATCTTCCGATTGCCGGTCAGATATGATAACCACTACACCATGGTCCTCACTCGATCAGAAGTCGTAATTCTCCTACATACGCACAGAAACCAATGCCCCGAAGGGGTCACTTCCCGCATGCCGCACCTATATATACATTTCAACTGCAAGAACACGCAGTATAATTAACGTAAAGAACGACGCTTGTATAGGAGAACATTCCGCGCGATATAATTTCGGAGTAGTACATGAGTACAATTTAAGTATATTACTGAGTACATTTCAATTTTGGTTTATTACAATTATGATTACGATTATGGATTAATTCACATTTTACTTAGTATCGTTAATTACAATTCCATTTAGAGTGCATTACGTCGTTTACAATTCTTACAGTATTTTTATATTTATATATGTTTATTATATATGGTAATTAGTACAACACAAAGTACATGGGCACATACGAGATAATTTATACACAACATGACACACATGATTATAAGTTATAAATCTGAATCAGAGGGACAGGAGGTCTTTCGTTTTTTCAGATGTTCGATTTATGCTGATTAGCGGAATTCGACCACTCGCCTAAGCATTTATGAATATCTTGCGAGAAATTAATTAATTTAAAGAAAAGAAATAAAAAGAATACATTGAACGGATGTACAATGGTACATGTACGTAACGATGTACGTAATCATTAGGGGACATGTACGAATGCACAAGTTTTGTACACATATTGGTACGTAACACAATAGATTGTGTGCGTAATATAGACACGCGTAAAATATGGATTGATAGGTTGATAGGCATCAGTAGACAATAGGTAGGACGCAACATATAAATAATGACATATAGAGAATGAAGTTTTTTATTATTATTATTAAAGAATTTACCATACATTGAACATGAAAGATATCCACATACCAAATGGGTGATTCAGTATTCGCGGTATGGAAAACGTGAAGAGACTTAAGTTACTTTATGACGTCATAGTTATTCACATTATGTCATACGTACAGTATAAGTCATTATTAGAAAAGATGAATTAGAGAAATACAGTAATGAATAAAGAAGTACAAATCGAAATTCTATTCAAAACTCGCTTAGGCGATTTTGGTTTCTTATGTAAAAATGAACATTCAAACATAAAAACCATACAAACATAAGTACTGCATGAAGACAATGAATCCATATAATGATGGTATAGGAATTGTTCATTGTTCATTTTTACATATATATATATATATATATATAGTCGTTTTGTGTGTGTGTGTGTGTGTGTGTGTGTGTGTGTGTTTGTGTGTGTTTTAAATTCGCTCAAAAGTTAATAATATACAATATGCCAAATGGTTTCTATCCCAACTGGCTGTTATGCCAGTACCTTCTGTGCCAACTGGCTGATTAAGCTAACTGGCGGATTTCAAGTTCTAAGCCAGCTGATGCTACCATGAGCTATCATTATGCGTCTGGGGTTCCAGACGAAAAGATGCTCTTTCTCTCTCTCTCTCTCTCTCGCTTACCTTCCTAAGCTAGGGAAACCCTTTTGGGGGGAGATCAACTTCCTCTCATCCTGTTTCGGTTGCATTCCCACAGCTTGTGGCAGCTGGGGGATTCCCCCTTGCTTTCTTCTTTTTTTCCTATTTTTTTTGGCACCCTAGCGGCAGGGGAATTGGCACTTTGGGGGAAGGAGGGTTTGGCACCTTGCAACATTTGATCACCATTGCATGCAATTGCACTCTACCATGTTGAGGTTATACTACTGAGCGGACTATCTCAACATGCAACTTACATTTTTTCTTCCCTAACTAATGGCTATTGAAGTTGACATGACAGATTTAATCTTTAAATAAGACATGGCACTGCTCCATTGTTTGTTGCTGTTTGCTACTTTCTAGATTCAACTTTTCGTCATCGGCAGATAGGCCGTGGTAGACCGATAGCATGACCACCTCGATCACCTCACTTCGAGTATGTTAAATTACTTTTTTCCGTGACAAACAGAAGAATCCAACATCACTCCCTTCAATTAATCAGAGAAGTTATTCCATTCCACAAGAGCGTCTTGCTAATGGTCTGATGTAGTTCGAACGTCGAATATTCATTGCAGTGAAGAATGATAGTCATCATGTGGAGGTGTTCTAAACTTGAAAAGTTTTGGAATGTAAACAACCATATATATTGTACAGTATACATGCATGTCGGTTAATAAAAAAAAATATGCCGTTATTTTTGTACCATTATTTTTTGGACACCCTGTATATTCAAGAGTAAGAGTTAATATGTTCCTAAGATGTCAAAAGAAGTTTTTTCCGTTAGTTTATTAATTTTCGGTTATATTTGAAATAAAATTATCGTTAAGCAACATTTAAAAAAACCAAACTACACCTCGATTTTTGAGGATTTGAATACTATTTTACAAAAATCGACCACTTCGCGAAGGTCAAGCTTGTCGCCCCTCCTCTCGAGTTGGCCTGGTGAAGTAGTGAGTTGGATTCATGCACTCTCCACCTCACATAGCCAGGTACGCCCGGCTCATCGGGGATTGTTCTGAGCCAGGCGTCTAGTCTTCTTTTGAAGATTTCCACTGCAACTCCCTTCGTGATCCTTAGGTCTTTGGGCAACTGATTAAACAGTTTTGGTCCTCTCACTACAAAAGTATTTTCTTTCAGGGTTAAGGATGTTCCCTGTCTCGCCTTCAATTTGGGAATACGACACAGTCTACCGCTTCTACTTTCCACCGTTGTTTGGGGAGTTATGGGATTCAGAGTAAGATTAGGGACTGGTTTCGCCATTATTTTCCAAGTGTAAATAATGGTGTATCTCTCTCTTCTCCTTTCCAGTGAATATAGGTCTAGTTCTCGTAACCTTTCCCGGTAATTTAGTTCTTTGCACCCATTGATCTTGGCTGTGAAGCTTCTTTGGATCCCCTCCAGCTGTCTAATGTCTTCTTTTTTATATGGGGATGTTAGGACCGAGCAGTATTCCAATTTGGGTATTATCAGGGTTTTCAGTAGAGGAATCATTACATTCCTATCCCTTCGTTTAAAGGTTCTCAATATCTCACCCGTTATTCTCTTTGCTCTGTTTACTGCTATCTTATTTTGTGTTTCAAATTTCGCATCATCTGTCATTACAACCCCTAAATCTTTTGCTCTGGAATTTCTCTGAATTTCCTGTCCATTTGGGGTATAATATTCCTTGGACTTTGTCTTCTCTTTTTCCGTACCGTAATAGCTGAAATTTCTCGGTGTTAAACTTCATATTGTTGTCTTCAGTCAACTTGTAGATTTTGTTTATGTCGGTTTGTAGAGATCCTATGTCTTCTGGGTTCCTTATTTTTCTACTGATCTTTGTGTCATCTGCAAAGGATGTTACGGTGCTGTCTCTCGTAACGTCCTCATCTATGTCAGTTAGCATGATTATGAAGAGTAGTGGAGCTAATACTGTTCCTTGTGGTACCGAGCTGAGGACCTCTGATTATGATGAAGATAGTCCTTGTACTGTAACGACTTGCCTCCGCTCACTAAGGAAATTATATATCCATTTCCCTACTTTTCCTGTTATTCCCATATATTTCAGTTTATGTATTATGATTCCGTGGTCACACTTGTCGAACGCTTTAGCAAAGTCTGTGTATAGTACATCATAGTTTTCATTACTTTCAAGTGAATCAATAATGTTGTTGTAGTGTTCCATTAGTTGTGATAGGCATGATCTGCCTGATCGAAACCCGTGTTGGTTATCATTGAATTTTTTCTGAGTTTCCAAAAAGTCATAGATTTTCTGTCTAACTATTCTTTCAAATATTTTAGTGAGATGAGATGTAAGCGACACTGGCCTATAGTTTTTGGCCTCGGATCGATCTCCTCCTTTATATATTGGGACTATCAGCGATTGCATTCTTACACTTTTTGATCAGTGTGGCATTCCATTTATCCGGTCCTGCCGCTGAGTGTGTTTCTAGTTTCCCTATGGCTTGTGTAATATCATCCGTCGTAAAGTCGAAATCCGTTATACTTTCCCCTTGTGGTTCTTCTTCAAAGAACGCGTTTCTATCGCATATTAATTTGTCAGTTTTTGGGATACTGAAAGATGATTCATACTGAGCTTTTAATATTTCAGATACTTCTGTTAGATCATCAGATAAATCACTGTTCTCATTTTTTAAAGGTCCGATAGTCGCTTGGTTTTTCGACTTTCTTTTTGCGAAATTATAGAAGTACTTTGAGTTAGCCTTTATCGCTTCGATAGCGTCATCTTCTTCTTTTTCTGTATGCTTCTCGATTTGTTCCTGTATGACGACATCGATACTTTGTAGTTTATCATTTAATATTTTTCTGATGTTGTTATCTTTACAATTACTTAATTTTGCAGTCACTCTTTTTCTCTTTCGGAACAATGCCCTCTTTTGTCTTTCGAACCTGCTTCTCTTTCCTCTTTGTTGTATCTTTGGGACATGTTTTTCCACAATTTCTAGCGTCTTCTCCTCTAACGTCATTAGCATCTCTTCCGTTGTCTTGGCCTCGAAAATGGTTTTCCAATCTATTACTTCCATGCTGGATGTCACATCTTCCCAGTTTATAGCTTTGGAGTGAAAATTAAAAATTTCGAATTTGCTTCTTTCTGTTGTGCGTGTTATTTCCTTTCCTGTTGCCTTTATATTAGTTGTTATTTCAATGATTTTGTGGTCTGATATCATAGTTGGGGATATTTCTATAATATCAATTAGATTACTGTTGTTTGTGAATACCAAATCTAGGCAGTTGTTTTTTCTTGTGTTTTCTGTTATTTCTTACGTTAACATAAATTCATCAGCTAAAGCTAGTAGCATTTTTACCTGCTCCTGGTCTTCTCGTGTGACCCCTTGTCCTGGTGTATACATATATTTTTTCCTATCCTTTTATATTTCATGAATGGGAAATTAAAATCACCACAGAGAAAAATATTTGGGGTTGGAGAGTGTAGATCTTTTACTAAGTTTCTTACCTCTGTAATGGAATCTGAAAATTTTGAGGTTGGTGTGTTTGGGGGTCTGTACATTACAATTAGTACCATATTTAATTTTTCAATTTTTGCTGCTACACATTCTACGTAGTTGTTTGAGGTACTTATAGCCATTTCTGCTATGTGCCTTTCGCGGGTGTAAATAGCACATCCTCCTTTACGTCTCACTGTTCTGTCGGCTCGGAGGATGTTATAGTTGTCAATTTGTATTTCTTTTTTGTCAATACAGGACTCACAATTTTCACAGTTCGCCTGGCAGTCCTTTAGATGAGTTTCCGAGGCATGCAAAGTTTGCTCCGGCTTCTTGCATGAGTCCTTTCAGGTATGCAACTTTGTTCGTGGACAATAAAAAATGACCTCGTTGCATCACTATATATATATATATATATATATACTGTGAATATATATATATATATATAGTGATGCAACGAGGTCATTTTTTTTTTTTATTTTTGAAAATGTTGCTCCATATACACTACATTAAAAAAACTCTTGTGCTGGGTTTGTAAAATTAAATTGTTACATTGTTTCGAGCTGAGTCACCAATCCCTCTTGGGAGGAACGCACTACTGCCAACGAGTGTCGAGATCGTCAAAGCAAATCTAGAAACCAATTTTCGCAACCGCAAATCGCTGTTACTTCTTTTATTTCATCTGATTCGGTAAAACGGCGTCCTTTCAAGCATGGCCGTAACTACCTATGAGGTCACCGAGGTCCGGACCTCGGTAATTATTTCCTAAAAAAAAAAAGAGACTGAACCGTGAAATATTGCTGCAGCTTTAATAAAAGTATTTTTGCGAACAGGTCCATAATTAGGCCTGTTCAAAAATCAACTTTTTCTTATTTTCATAGGTTTCTGTACATTTTCCCATGCTTTTTGACCTGAAAAAGCCGGAAATCACAACTATTTTGACCTAGGATGTTGGAAAGCATTGCCGCATGGAGCTTTAAATTTTCTGCCTTGAAATCGGTCAAAGCGCCAATTCCGGGGTCCCTTCAATTATGTTTTGCACTTTAACTTTTGATCTAAACAAGATAGAGCAACAAATTAGGTATCAAATGAAAGAGCATAAAATTAATAAATAATAATAATAATAATAATAATAATAATAATAATAATAATAATATAAATAATAATTAATAATAATAATAATAATAATAATAATTATCTATCATTTTTCAGGAAACAACAGAAACTCAATCAGAATCTAGAAAACCATCTACAAGTTACAACTTCACAATGGCATTAAGCAAGGAGCTGAGGGAGCTCCGTGGGCGCACAGTTGATATCTCAGAACCTCCACGTACTGTCCACAGGCAGGTGTCAACTGGGCCATCTACCAGATCTCTCACTGAAACTTTCCTGGTTGGATACCCTTCAGCTTTTATCAGTGGTTCCCAGCTTCCCAGCTTCCCACCAACAGACAGGCGTTCCAGTATTTCCTTAATCTTCAGAATTTACCGGAAAATGCAGGGAGGCCCATGGTTCAAGACCTTGCATATGAAACAGTTGAATCTATCATCCCATTCTGGCAGATGGCTAGGATCAAGACAATGACCAAGTACAACGCAATGAAGCTCTTCATGAAACTACATGAGAAACATCGTGCTCTGGTGAAAAGCAAAGGAAGAGCAAGTAACCCTGGAGGAAAAAGAGGAGCATTTGTGCTGGAATTAGACAGCCTGTTCGATATAGGAGCTCCAGATGCAATCCAGGAAATACAGAACAACAGACTGTTATCCAGAGAGAAGAAAGATGAGGATATCAGGTTCTACGAAGACCAAAAGACTGAGAGGAAAGGTCATATGTCTGGTCATGACAAGATTTTTGAGACAAGATCCCTGCAGCAAGCAGCGAGGAATGAAAGACTGCAGCATAGACAAGAACAAGGTAAAACTAATTACTTTGAACGTTACAAAAAGTTTTAAGTTTTACTCCATTGCGATATTTAGCATGTACTTAACAATTACTGTCTTAACATGTTGTACTATTTTACAGCTGCAGCAGAACAAGAGGCAGTTGTTCATGTGGATGACATTACCTGGGGTGACTCAACTGACAACGACGCTAACACAGAGGACATGGATTACCATCAGCCTCGTCCTGGATGTTCTCACCATCAAGACACTGTGACTAGTGTGACTTTGACGTTTCCAAGGAAGGTCATGGAATGTGATGTCATCTGCAATACAGCTGATCGTCTTGGTTTATCAGACAATCAAGTTACTGCCATGGTTTCTGCCACCTTGAAAGCTGGAGGGGCTGATCTGGATAACTTCGTCATCTCAACCTCAACAACACGTCGCAAAAGAATGCTGTCCAGGTATAATATCAGCCAGAGTCACATGTTCAAGTTTTGTGAAAAACCCCCACAGTACGCTGCCTTACACTGGGATGGAAAGTTGCTCAAAGATGTCTTGGGCAGTGAACCTGGAAGTACCTCAGAGACTTTAGCTGTGCTAGTGTCTGGTCCACCTTCATACACTGAAGGAAAGTTATTGGGAGTACCTGTCATCGACAATTCTTCTGGCACAGCTCAGGCTGAGGCTTCAATGGATTTACTGGAGACATGGGAACTTACGGATAATGTTACTGCCCTTGTTTTTGACACTACATCCAGTAACAGTGGAGTTCACAGAGGAGCTGCCAAACTGCTAGAGAAAATGCTGAACAAAAAGGTGTTTTATCTGGCCTGTCGACATCACATCCTGGAAATCCTAGTAGGAGCAGTTTGGGAGAAGCTGTTTGGGAAGGTGAAGGGGCCAGATAATCCCTGGTTTGAGCATCTGAAGGATGTTTGGACGGACTTGTCCAAGGAAAACCCAAAGATGCTGGCTATCAACAGCAAATGGCTGAAGGAAAAGAAGAAGAACAGTGAAGAAATACTCCAAGACATTCTAACAGCAGAAAGGCTTCCAAGAGCCGACTACAGGGAAATGGCTGAACTGACAGTCATTGTTCTTGGAGGAACGCCTCCTCGAGGTATTCACTGGAGTCGACCAGGCGCCATTCATCAGGCCAGATGGATGGCCAGAAACCTGTACTCCATGAAAATGCTGATGTTTGCAGATCAACTTGAGTACGACGAAGACACTGTATCAAAGCTGGAAAGACTCAACACCTTCCTTGCGCTGTTCTACACTCCTGTATGGATGATGTCAATGTCTGCTGCAGATGCTTCCGTGAATGATCTAAGTCTAATCCAGGACATGTTGAAGTACAAGAAAACTGACCCAGAGCTTGCTGATGCAGTACTTAATAAGATGGAAAACCACAAATGGTACCTGACGCAGGAAGTCGTGCCATTTGCCCTGTTCAGCAGTAGATTGAGTGACACATTGAAGCACGACATTGCTGCCCAGTTACATGCCACTGAGAAGCCAGACAGCTTCAGAACAGGAAAGCCTCTATTCCAGAGAGTCACAGCTAAGACCACCCTGGTTGATCTCATTGGCCCAGAATCACATTTCCTGCTGGACACACTGAACATTGGATCCGAGTGGCTTCTGGAACCTGTCACGTCTTGGCCACAGAATGAGGACTACAGAAAAGCGTTGGACTATGTTAAGAATCTGAAAGCGGTGAATGACATTGCTGAACGTGGTGTCAAGATGATGAGCGACTTTGCAAATGTCATAACAACAGATGCCAAGCAAAGGGACTATCTCCTTCAAGCTGTGGAGTTCAACAGACGCCGCTTTGACAGCTTCAAGAAACAAACTCTCAACAACTGACTGTGTAAATGTCATTATGAAATTAATCATCATGTAATGCTTTCACTTCTTGATCGATTAGACTTGTGACAAAATGTTAATCTCAAATTTGTGTCATGAATAAGGCGCCTTGTCTGCCTTGAGTGTGAGAAAACGAATTTTGTGATATTTCTGAAATCTTTGTATGTACCAATGTGCCATTTCTTGTTCCAAGACTATCATAATTGTATAAGTTAGAAAGAGGATTAAAAACACTTTAATTTGGTGCCTATTTTGTTGCTCTATCTTGTTTAGATAAAACGTTATAGTGCAAAACATGATTCAAGGGACCCCGGAACTGGTGCTTTTGGCCGATTTCAAGGCAGAAAACTTAAAGCTCCATGCGGCAATGCTTCCCAACAACCTAGGTCAAAATGGTTGTGATTTTCGGCCTTTTCAGCTCAAAAAGCATGGGAAAAAGTACAGAAATCTATAAAAATAAGAAAAAGTTGATTTTTGAACAGGGCTAAGGTCCCTTTGTACAGTATTTAATTATAGACAAGGGTTTTGTGTTTAGTGTATAGCTTGGGTTGTGTTTGTAGATGTCATTTTGGTCTGAATTTTGCTCGTCCCGCCGCGCTCGAAAAAAATCTGGACCTCACTAATTTCTAAACCCTAGTTTCGGCCCTGCTTTCAAGAGCCGCTTCATTCTTAGAAAAAATGAGATCTGGCTTTTTGTCGGCCAAAACCTGAGACACTATTATCGGTGTGTGTGCTGGTGCATTGTCGTGAAGAGCCAAATTTTTCTGGGTACGTGAGCGTTCGTCATTATGAAAGGGTTCTTAATTGACTTTCTTTAAAACGCCGATACCAACCAACAAATTGTGTGCGTGACATGGAATTGTTGTCATACACTTACTGTAGCATAGCGACAGTTCCTTTTGGCATTTCATCCAACATCTTGAAAAATTTAATATTTGCACGTTGACATTTTTGCGCGACAGCCGAACGCATACTAACGCATTAATAGTAGCATAACCATATGCCAAATTTTGAACTGCTTCACATGCACACTCGAGCAGAACGAAGCGCGGGATCCCATTACTGTGACACGCTGTATTGTTTTGAGATTTTAAGTACTGGTAATAATACAGGAGTTATTGCAATAGGCCGCATTCGTTGGCCTGAGCGCTCTGCCAGTCTCCGTCCTTTCTCACGCATTATTATTATTAGTACTGCATACATATATGCTTCCGCCCGAATTGTTTATGCTGACGAAGATCAGTCTTGTCGCCTCACCTTAGAACTACAACTTAACGTAGAATTCGAACCACGCCCTACTCTCTCATGGAAGACAGAAGTTACTAAGTCCTCACCAGGACTCTATCTCAGGACCTCCCGATCAGCAGCCCAGTGTCTTAACCACTGGGACAGCGGATTTGAACGTTTTCTTCTTCAGTACCCCTTGAACAATTTCAAGGGATTTTCTGTATTTTCGAGAGGGATAGAGGAGTTTTACTTTCTTTACGACCGTGTGACTTGTGGCCGCTTGTTACCCTGGGGGTACGCGTACCGTAGATTCAGAACGTCTGCACTAGGATATTCATTTATCTACCAACCAATTTACAATATATCGTATATAAGGAGAAGGATAAGAATAAGGATGAACAGCTTGTTGAACCCGAGGCCTTTAGATTCGTACTCTGCATGTTAACCATTATACCACCGAGGTGCACGCACACACACACACACACACACACATATATATATATATATATATAATTATGCGGGTTGCTTCTACAGAGCTTCAATTTAATATTTAGGAGAAATCCAATGACAAGGAGAAATGTAAATGCCATGAAAAGTCTTCTTTATTGCGCAACGTTTCGAGCAATACGCTCATCTTCAGGCTGTTTAATAACAATGTGAAATTAAAATCAATATTGAATGAAAAACAAACAGAAATTTCTATAACCTATTCGTAAAGACAAATTTTAAAAGACTGAGAAAAGAGGGTTAAGTTCTAAGTTATACAGATTTACATATAAAAATTAAGAAGTTATTTTTAAATACATGTAGTAAATGTGAAATTAATACACTGGAAAAATTACCAATAGTACACTGGAACAATGGAGCTATCTACCTTACACAGCAGTATCCGAGGCCGACTAATTTGAGCAGAGGAAACGGGAACGAAGGATGGCGAGGGAGATAGGGGAAGGAGGGATTATAAGGAATTGGGGAAGGAGGAGGGATCATAGCAAATTGAGAGGGACGGACGATGAGTCAACATTCAGACTAGGGGACAATGCTTTAATGAAAAGGGATTCTAAAATTCTTAGTGAGTTGGGACAAGTATTACAACCAAGAATTTTAAAATTGTCTAAAGTGACATCAATTTTGCATTTGATGCTATGTTCACGAATGCTGAGGCTTCCTTAGTTTTTAAAATTTTACCTGTTCGGCCACTTATTCCCATATGCGAATAAAATCTAGCCCTGAGAGAGCGAACAGTGCTGCCGATGTAATTCCCAAGGAGACACCTGGGGCAGGTAAATAAATATACAACACCGCTACGCAACGAGTCAGGGGTTCGATCCTTCGCTGAGAAAAAGCTACCTAAAGACGTTTTATTAATAAATATGATGCGGAAATCAGTATGATAAAAAAATTTCCTTAACAATTTTGTAAATTTAAGCTTAAATTCCTTATTCAAGGGACCCATTTCAGGTACCAAGAAATATTTTATATCCTTCGGCACTGTAATACATGGAAGTTGAGGGCTATAAACATTATTTAAGAAGGATCTAATTAGTTTGTCTACATATTGAACAGGAAAACTATTATTAGTAAAGTATGATCTTAGATTATTAAATTCATCATTAAGTAAGGTAAAATTAGAGGTCAAATTATATCCTCTGAACAGGAGAGTTTTAATACAAGACATCTTATAGTTGAAATCAGTAAAACTAAAAAAATTCATGCCCAAACCAGTGAAAGTGGGTTTCCTATAAACTGATGTAGTAATAGAATCACCGTTTTTCGAAATTAAAAGATCTAAGAAGGGGAGGGAGCCATTTTGCTCAGTTTCCATTGTATACGTTATATTGGGGTGCAAAGAATTTAGGAAGTTAAAGAATTGTTGCGCTTGTACCGCATTATCAAAGACTGCTATCGAATCATCAACGAAGCGTCGATAGAAAATTGGCTTGAGATGAGTGGGAGATTGTCTAAAAATTACACTTTCTAAATGAGTCATAAAAAAGTCAGCTGCTAACGGTCCGACTGGTGATCCCATCCCTACCCCATCAATTTGTTGGTAAACCTTATTGTTGAAAGTGAAATAGCATTGTTTGAAGACCAATTCTAAAAGTTCCTTCAAATGAGACAATGAAAAACCATGAAAATTATCAACTGAGCTAAAAACCCTATCTAAAATAATGGCAATAGTTTCAATACAGGTACATTTGTGAAAAGTGACTTTACATCAAAACTGACAAAAAACTTTTTTGAATCGAAGTTTTTACCCAGGAGTTCTTTTTGGAATTCAAACGAGTTATTTATAGTGTAAACATTTTTCGCAAAGGGGGACAGGAGACGAACAACAAATTTTGCCAATTGAAAGGTGGGTAAGTTATACGAAGCTAAAATAGGACGGAGAGGTGTTCCAGCTTTATGGATTTTAGGCAGACAGTATAATTGAGCAAGATTAGCACCAGATGCGAACAACTGAGAGTAAGTATCATTTTTTATTATCTTTAAGGACTTTAGTCGTGACAGAAATCTATTAACCTGGTCTTCTAACCTTACAATGACTTTATTTACAGGTTCTAGAATTTGTTTGAATTTAGTAAGATCACTTAGGATTTCATTAGTTTTGTTTATGTAGTCCGATTTATTCAAAATAACCACTCCGTTACCTTGTCTGGTCTAGTCACAACAATCTCCTGGTTCTTTGCCAAATTCTTAATACACTGCAAATCACTCTTCCTAAATATGAAAGATTGAAATTTAAGATTTCTAAGTTTAAGAAAAAATTCTTGAGTTAAATTTGAGAACTGACATTTGAGATTATTGAAATCCCCCACATGGGGAACATTTTTCAAGCCATTGAAAAATTTTTCAAAGTAAAGAAAAAACGAGGGCTTATATATTTGAAACAACGGAAGCTTAAATTGCAAACCAAGTGACAGTAAAAACTTTTCCCGAGGGGAGAGTGTGTAACTAGAAAGATTCGAAATTACCTTCTCTGAATTGAAAAAATTTGGTGAATTCATTCCCAAAGCCTTTAACTTACGTTCATGTGTTTCCAAGATGGTAGAGTGAAATTTTTCTAGTTCACGTTGTACAAGAGAAATTATTAATAAATAGTCCAACAACGACAAGGTATTTTTAAGAGTAGTTATATAATGCCCAAGAGACTTGTTATGCGAATCTGATATTTTGATTTTATAATTAATTTCATTATTTAATAAATATTCCAGGGACGATTGATAAAATTCAGAGTCATATAGATTATCACGGTAGAGTTTGAAGTAAACAAATTTCGGGAAAATCCTGCAAGTCCGACACATTTCAAGAAAATAACAGTCCAGTTTTGACTTGAGAAACTTTCGTGAAGTCTTCCAAACATGGCGATAAGCCCTGAGGCCATCTTGTCCATACCTTGAATATATATAATTATGCGGGTTGCTTCTACAGAGCTTCAATTTAATATTTAGGAGAAATCCAATGACAAGGAGAAATGTAAATGCCATGAAAAGTCTTCTTTATTGCGCAACGTTTCGAGCAATACGCTCATCTTCAGGCTGTTTAATAACAATGTGAAATTAAAATCAATATTGAATGAAAAACAAACAGAAATTTCTATAACCTATTCGTAAAGACAAATTTTAAAAGACTGAGAAAAGAGGGTTAAGTTCTAAGTTATACAGATTTACATATAAAAATTAAGAAGTTATTTTTAAATACATGTAGTAAATGTGAAATTAATACACTGGAAAAATTACCAATAGTACACTGGAACAATGGAGCTATCTACCTTACACAGCAGTATCCGAGGCCGACTAATTTGAGCAGAGGAAACGGGAACGAAGGATGGCGAGGGAGATAGGGGAAGGAGGGATTATAAGGAATTGGGGAAGGAGGAGGGATCATAGCAAATTGAGAGGGACGGACGATGAGTCAACATTCAGACTAGGGGACAATGCTTTAATGAAAAGGGATTCTAAAATTCTTAGTGAGTTGGGACAAGTATTACAACCAAGAATTTTAAAATTGTCTAAAGTGACATCAATTTTGCATTTGATGCTATGTTCACGAATGCTCGAGGCTTCCTTAGTTTTTAAAATTTTACCTGTTCGGCCACTTATTCCCATATGCGAATAAAATCTAGCCTGGAGAGCGAACAGTGCTGCCGATGTAATTCCCAAGGAGACACCCTAGTCGAATGTTGACTCATCGTCCGTCCCTCTCAATTTGCTATGATCCCTCCTCCTTCCCCAATTCCTTATAATCCCTCCTTCCCCTATCTCCCTCGCCATCCTTCGTTCCCGTTTCCTCTGCTCAAATTAGTCGGCCTCGGATACTGCTGTGTAAGGTAGATAGCTCCATTGTTCCAGTGTACTATTGGTAATTTTTCCAGTGTATTAATTTCACATTTACTACATGTATTTAAAAATAACTTCTTAATTTTTATATGTAAATCTGTATAACTTAGAACTTAACCCTCTTTTCTCAGTCTTTTAAAATTTGTCTTTACGAATAGGTTATAGAAATTTCTGTTTGTTTTTCATTCAATATTGATTTTAATTTCACATTGTTATTAAACAGCCTGAAGATGAGCGTATTGCTCGAAACGTTGCGCAATAAAGAAGACTTTTCATGGCATTTACATTTCTCCTTGTCATTGGATTTCTCCTAAATATATATATATATATATACACACCTCGTTACCTCGTTGCGGTTTCGTGCTTTGGTCTCTCTTCACACGAAGGTCAAGCTGGTGGCCCCGCCTCTAGGCCTGGCTTGGTGGAGGAGCGAGTTGCTCTCTTGCGCTCTCCACCTTACATACAGGTACACCCGGCTCATCTGGTACCGTCTTGAGCCAGGCATCTAGTCTTCTCTTGAAGACTTCAACTTTGACCCATGTAACGTTTCTGAGGTACTTAGGAAGCTGGTTAAAAAGTCTTGGCCCCTGACAACCAAGCTATTTTCCTTCAGTGTTGAGGAGGTCCCTTGTCGGGCCTTGAATCTGGGAACACTACATATTCTGCCTTTCCTATTGCCCACCGTTGTTTGGATGGTAATTGGGTTTAGTTTGAGGTTTGGTACCAGATTTTCGATAATTTTCCATATGTAGATTAAGGTATACCTCTCTCTTCTTCTTTCCAGGGAGTACAGACTTAGTTTACGTAGTCTTTTCCAGTAGTTGAGTTCTTTGCAGCCATCAATCTTGGCTGTGAAATGTCTCTGCGTTTCTTCTAGTTTATTAATTTCTTTCTTTTCATATGGGGACGTCAAGATTGAGCAGTATTCAAGTTTTGGTATGATTAGTGTTCTCAGCAGGGGAGTCATTACTGTCTTGTCCCTCCTTTTGAACGTTCTAAGTACCTGTCCAGCGAGTCTTTTTGCCCTGTTTATTGCTATTTGATTTTGTGTGTCAAATTTGACATCAACGGTCATTATTACCCCCAAGTCGACCGCTTTCATGCTTCTCTGAATTTCCTGTCTATCTGGAGCATAAAATGCAGTGTTTAATTTCCTCATTTCTACCATATCCCAAGAGCTGAAACTTTTCGGTGTTAACTGTCATATTGTTGTCTTCTGACCATTTGTATATTTTGTTTGTGTCCCTCTCCAAGGCCTCCACTTCATTTGCCGCCTCGCTGATTTTTATGCTGATCTTTGTATCGTCGGCAAATAATGTTACTATACTGTTGCTGTTAACTCCTCTGTCTATGTCTGTTAGCATGAAAATGAACAAGAGTGGAGCCAGCACTGTACCTTGTGGCACTGAGCTGCGAACTTCTGATTCTGATGACGATACACCTTGAATTTTGACGACCTGTTGTCGTTCTCTGAGGAAGTTATAGATCCATTTTCCCACTTTGCCTGTTATTCCCACATGTTTCATTTTATGCGTATTATACCATGATCGCACTTGTCGAATGCTTTAGCAAAATCCGTGTATATGACATCATAGATTTCATTGCCTTCAAGTGCATCTAGGATATTGTTATAATGCCCTATAAGTTGTGATACGCATGATCTTCCCGATCGGAATCCGTGCTGATTTTCGTTAAATCTTTCCAGTGTCTCCAAGAAGTCATAGATTTTCCCTCTGACTATTCTTTCAAATATTTTGGTGAGGTGAGA
Organism: Bathynomus jamesi; assembly: GCA_023014485.1. NCBI lineage: Eukaryota > Metazoa > Arthropoda > Malacostraca > Isopoda > Cirolanidae > Bathynomus > Bathynomus jamesi. The sequence goes on along the minus strand of JAJOZX010013565.1, from coordinate 18,425 downwards.
CGTCAATGACACTGGTCCATAGTTCTTTGCTTGAGATCTATCCCCGCCTTTATAGATTGGGAAGCGCGTTTTGGTTTACCTTTTCCCATAGCTGAAGAAGTATTTTGGATTTTCCTTTATTGCTTCTACCGCCTTTTCCTCTCCCCTGTCTGTATGGCCCTTTATTAGAGTTTGTATTTCCCTAGCGATACTCTCCAATTTTCCTTGTATTACTTTCCTGGCATTGTTGTCTCCGCAATTTGCGAACTTCGTCGCTACACTCTTTCTTTTGCGAAATATTCTTCTCTTTTGCCTCTCTAGCCAGTTCCTCTTTCCTTTTGGCTGTGATTTGGGAGCATATTTTTCCAAAATTCTCAACGTCTTTTCTTCCAAGGTTGTTAGCATTTCCTCAGTTGTCATTCTCTAAAGCTGTTCTCCACTCTATTTGGGCCATGTGTGATCTGATTTCTTCCCAATTTATGATCTTGGAGTTTAAGTTAAAATCCCCAAGTTTGCTTATTCCTTCTGTATGTGTACTGTCTTTTAAAGTTATCGCCATATTTGTTGATAACTCGATTATACTGTGGTCTGAGACAATAGTTGGGGTTATTTTTTATCTCGGCAATCAAGTTCGTGTTATTTGTGAATATCAGATCTCAGCAGTTATTTTTCCTGATATTTTCTGTTATCTCCTGTGTCAGCATAAACTCGTTTGTGAGAGCCACTAGCATTTTTGCTTGCTCCTGGTCCTCTCTTGTGCCCCCTTATCTTGCCGTATAAATATATTTCTACCCACCTTTTTGCATTTTAGAAATAGGAAATTAAAATCGCTGCAGGGTATTATATTAGGGGATGGAGAGTTTACGGACTTTATTAGGGTTCTGTAATCATCAATGGCATCCGAAAATTTTTCATTTGGGGAGTTTGGAGGTCTATAGATGACTCTCAATACCACGTTTAGTTTCTCTATTTTCATTGCAAGGATTTCCATGAAGCTGTTAGATTTACTTCTTACCGTCTCTGTCATATGCCTCTCATGTATATAAATAGCACATCTACATTTACGTCTCGTTGTTCTATCCGCTCTTAGTAAGTTGAATCCATCGATATGCAATTCTTTCTAATCGATACAGTGTTCGCAGTTATCGCAGTTTCTTTGGCAATCTTTAAGATGTGTTTCTGTGAGGCATGCGATGTCCGCCCTTGTTTCGTCCATAAAGCCTTTCAGGTACGAAACTTTGTTTAGAGAACTGTTCGGCTTAATTCCTTGAATATTTACCAGGACAATGTTTATGTCCTTTCTTTTGCATTGCCCCTTGTGCATTTTAAGTTCGTTGTGCTTTGGTTTCGCGTGCTTTGTATCCTTGTGGTCCTCCGAGATGGATCCGTTCCCGCCTACCTGTTCTAGTAACTTCTTATCATGATGGGTTCTGGTTCGAGGGTTCCCAGCTGTGTTAGCTGCATGTGCTGTATGAGACTTAGCAGCCGTATTGTGTCCGAGATGTTGAAAAAATTTTGTTCTATTTGTGATTTGTTTGCTATTTGTGTACATATTTTTTTTCCTCACATTCCTTCTCTTGTCATTTTGAACTTGTTCTTTGTCCTTTGAACATTATATACATTTAACTGCAAACACGCAGTATAATTAACGTAAAGAAAGACGCTTGTATAGGAGAATATTCCGCGCAAGATGAGAGAGAGAGAACGAAACAAATGAAAAAATGAGGTAACCACGTAGAAGAATTACGGCATTTGAATGAGTGAGGCCCATGGTGTAATGGTTATCATATCTGACCAGCAATCGGAAGATCCCGGGTGGTTACCTCATTTTTTCATTTGTTTCGTTCTCTCTCTCTCATCTTGCGCGGAATATTCTCCTATACAAGTGTCGTTCTTTATGTTAATTATACTGCGTGTTTGCAGTTAAATGTATATAATGTACGGCATGCGCGAGGTGCCCCCTTGGGGCATTGGTTTCTGCGCGTATGTAGAAGAATTACGGCATTTGAATGAGTGAGGCCCATGGTGTAATGGTTATCATATCTGACCGGCAATCGTAAGATCCCAGGTTCGATTCCCGGGTGGTTACCTCATTTTTTCATTTGTTTCGTTCTCTCTCTCTCATCTTGCGCGGAATATTCTCCTATACAAGCGTCGTTCTTTACTTTATATATATATATATATATATATATATATATATATATATACACACACATTTCAACTGCAAAGAACACGCAGTATAATTAACGTAAAGAACGACGCTTGTATAGGAGAACATTCCGCGCAAGATGAGGAGGGAGAACGAACAAAAGAAAAAATGAGGTAACCACCCGGGAATCGAACCCGGGATCTTCCGATTGCCGGTCAGATATGATAACCACTATATATATATATATATATATATATATATATATATATATATATAAACAGCAAAACTTATATAATGTCAAAATGCATACCCCTTATGTTCTACCGCGCTTCATTAAAATACTAAACTCGCACGTGATCGAGTCTACAATTATAACAGTGTTGCTTTGTACTATACAATAAATACGATTTACATTATTTCACCACTCAAAGTGTGCGGGTGCCTATACTCGATGTAAAGTGCCTTCATTTCGTTCAATACTATTTTTGTGCCCACCTTAAAATTGGTTGGCAAATTATCTTTAAACACGGACAGAATACATTCCGAGCAAGATGAGGAGGGAGAACGAACAAATGAAAAAATGAGGTAACCACCCTGGAATCGAACCCGGGATCTTCCGATTGTCGGTCAGATATGATAACCACTATATATATATATATATATATATATATATATATATATATATAAACAGCAAAACTTATATAAAGTCAAAATGCATACCCCTTATGTTCTACCGCGCTTCATTAAAATACTAAACTAGCACGTGATCGAGTCTACAATTATAACAGTGTTGCTTTGTACTATACAATAAATACGATTTACATTATTTCACCACTCAAAGTGTGCGGGTGCCTATACTCGATGTAAAGTGCCTTCATTTCGTTCAATACTATTTTTGTGCCCACCTTACAATTGGTTGGCAAATTATCTTTAAACACGGACAGAATACAATCAAAAGCACGTACAAAGAGGGCGTCGTTAGCCACAACATCGTTATTAAATTCAAGTTTATAAACACTCCTTTTCAATCGAGGGTTTTTTTCTTACTGATCCGAGCTTTTCAATCGTGAATTCTTCTTCACAACGCATAGCGGCAGTTGAAATAATCTTCTAAATCGTAACGACAGCACCTCATTATATAAGGATACAACTCTTCAGGGTGAACAGTGTAGGCGAGCTCTGCCCTGTACGCTCAAGTGTTTTGTACCAAAGTTCATGATATTTCGAAGAGTCTAAACCATTTAAATAAGTATCCACCTCTAGACCATTCTCGCCATGTTCATTCCTACATTCGATATACCCATCCAGTAGAGCGGTGTATGTGTATTCAAGAACCATATCAAAATAAACCATATTCGTAACACGTGCGTCTAATATAGGTTTTAGTTTGCGGAAACTAATGATTTCAAACATTCTATCAAGGATGAAGCTGTTTCGCGTGGGGACAAGAACGTTATTATCAGATGCACTCTTCCACATCAGTCGTATGTTAATGCATGGCTGATCGTTATTTATACACAACGTACAGACAATGGCATATGAGGGGGGTATCACTAATCTGTTCTCTTCTTGTACCTACAGCTGCAGGTATTTTATAACGGTCCTCACCCCACTTCTCAGCTATCACGAAGACTCTCTTCATCTCCTCAATACTTAAATACACAACATTACGTTTACCAGAGTATGCTTGTCTACAAATCGTTTCAAGTACATAGTTAATGGCACCGGCTTTACGTCTGAATACACGCAATGACTTCGTCACGGATACGTCGTATACGGCATTGAGAATGCTGCTCAAAGGAAGCTCCATCGTTTTCTAGTGTGAGAGTGCACAACCAGTCGGGTCAAGCTCTGAGATGACTATGAGCATCCGGTGCGCTGTTTGGTTTGGGGACGGTGTGGAGGAGTGAGTCATACCAAGCGTTAATGTTTCGTGCACGGGTTTGTTCCAGTATGAAAGAATCATGCAAGTACTTGTACCCATTATACCGGGCAATTTTCCGATACATGGAGAAATATTGGTTTTAATGTTTTAACGGAATGCGCACTAGACCTACATTTCCACAAACTAAACACATTAACAATCCGTCGCTATTTGAGAGAAACATGTGCCCGCATTTATCCTTTTTGTTTAATAGTCGATACTCGTCTCTAAATTCTGTTAAAAACTCACACAGGCCTTTAGCCACAACCTCACTGCGAACCTCGTCATGATATAAGCACACCGGACAAAAAATTAGTCACCCCTCTCAGAATGTACCTAATAACGTGTGACGGCGCCTCTGGCCTTGATAACCGCACGAATCCGGCGAGGCAGAGACTCTACGAGGTTGTGCATGTACTGAACATCGATTTGCTGCCACTCGTTCATCAGCCGGTCCCGAAGTTCCGCCAGAGTCCGTGGGTGTCTATTCCTGCGCTTCACTTTCTGTTTCCAGCCTGAACAACACCTTCGACGCATTCAGGATTAAAGGCTTCATTGGATCTGCGATGTACTCGTCGCCTCAGATCATTGGAGAACAAACAAAAACGGGACTCATCGGACCAAATTACACGTTTCTAATCTGCCGCAGTCCGGTTTTTGTGCCTCTGAGCCCATTTATAACGTGCCAATTTGCGACTTGCTGTTAACAGCGGCCTCTTCCGTGGTACCCTGCTCCAGATGTCCATCGCATGCAGTTCTCGTCGCAATGTCCTTTCGGAAATTGGTCGCTGGAGAACCTCATTGGTTTCTTGGAGCAATTGTTCTCTGGTTTGAAAACGATTTGCAGTTACTAGACGAGAAACATGGCGGCGGCCCCTATTGTCGAGAATTGTTTTCCGGCCACAGTTACGCCGTCGATTGTCAGTTGATTGCGAACTACACCACTCTTTGTAAACTCGCTGGACAGTACGCGTTGACACACCAACAAATTGGGCTACTTCAGACATTTTGTGTCCGTGGGCTCTGCCAAACACGATGGCTCCTTTTTGCCACTGAGTAACGTCTGCCTCACGACCCATTTTGCAGACTATATCCAACACACACTTTGTTCTTCACCACCTCACGAAACAGAAATGATCCTGTGTGCTACGTCACCGCTACTTGTCACTTACCAATGCTACATCAGCGCCCTCTGTGTGACCTTGAACTTCCTACTATCGGTGCTATTAGGGGTGACTAATTTTTTGTCCGGTGTGCTTATATGAATGTAGTGGTAAAAGTACTTTAGCTTGTCCATGATGACAAGGTTTACATTCTCAGCCGCACGGTACGCGTACTCGGCATGATGCAGCATGACATAATACCGCCTGTCACACCACTCATCAACAAGACTCACTACCCATACCGTTGCTTCTCTTCTGCACGCGTTGTTTCTTTCATCTCACGGTATATGTACGTTTTTATACAGTAGCTCTACAACGTAGTCCATTACATCGTTTGTTCCGCGAAATCCAGCAATGCTCTCGCCAGAATATCCATACAGTATTTGAACATCTTGTTCCTCAAACTTCGCGCGGTTCAATGTAGCCTTAAAGTCTCAAAGGAGGAGGGGCTAAGCCGTCTTTCAGTATTCACCACATCTTCAGACTTTACCGAATACCACTTCATAAACGCCGAACACGCATTATCAAAAGTCGCCATCACTATTTTCCTTCTACATGAGAAAATACACGTCTGAGCTCCAGGGCTTGCAGAGGCCAACTAACTCGCAGGGTTAGAGATATGCCCAGGTCGTAGCAGGAGTCACGTGACCCTTTGATTGAGCTTACAGTGGGCGGAGCTTAGGACTTTTTTCCTGTAAATGCACACACACACACACACACACACACACACACACACACAAAGGAGAAAATGAAACCCTAATTGAAACATTTAAAATATACGTAATAAATAAACATCGTTAACAATAGACATATACATCATTCAGTTTCTAAGGTACCCAAAGGTTACGGTATCATAGTTGCCACGCACCTGGTAACGTTTCCAATAGGTGTTACGACACACCTTTGGACCCCTAATTTCCTTCACACAACCCAGTTTCTGTGCCCGAAAATTGTGGGTTCCTACAGTCAGTTTGGGTGGTTGGTCACCTCATCTTCTAAGCACACTACCTCCTTCAACGAATCAAAGTTAATGATCCATCGGTTCGCCAGGTGAAGCGTGATGCCCTTAGCCTTCACGATATATTTCAGCTCCTCCCCCACCCTCACCCGTACTCCATAAGTTTTTGGCCCTTTTGATACAAAGGAGTCAGCGTATGCACCATCACCATACTCATCCTTGATCTCGTCAGTCAACTCTTAGAGGAATTCCCCAATAGGCGGCATTTATTCACCCTCTCTCTCTGTGAATATTACGCTGTGTCAGCGTACAGCACCCTCCGCCCAAGAGAGTGCAGTAGTCCCCAAAGCTTGATGCGTGCGTATGCCGTTGTGAAGCTGGCTACAGGTATGTTTGTAATATGTGAGGTATCTTTGGCCAATTCGATGATGTTGTACTTTATTATGTACGTGTTACCAACATTCACGATCTCCATAACCTCTTTATCACGGGCATTGGCATAATCTCACACCTCGTTATAACTTTGGCTAGGTGAACGTTCCCCTTACCTGTATTCTGTGCAAACTTGTCCCCAAAAGTATTTAGTTATAACTTTGCACTAAAGTGCTTGCCAGGATTCTTAACAATTTGGGCCGGTCAAGTTTTATCCCTTCACGGTCACGGTAACGCTGTATATAAGCCAAATTTTCACCCTCGCTCTCAACTCCTCGTGGTTAGCCTGATGCCTCTACTTTTTCCTTCAAAAAAGTATTTATATACAGTGTGAAAAGGTTGGAGAGTTTCTGAAACCTCCACACCTCATATGAGGGGTCCCGCGTCCTAAGGTACTTAAGCGCCAAAATTAAAATTCGTCAGAAATCGCCTCCAAAGTTCAGCAATATTCTGGCAATAGTATCTCTGTTATTAATTGAGCTAGAACGTTCATTTTTGGCTAAATTAGAGTTCTATGTATGCTAATGAAGATGTTGATGAGTTTTTGGAATAGATTTTCATATTTTATATTTTACATATATTTTTTTTAATTTGGTAATTTTCTTTTGGCTGGCGATAGAGGTGCAAAAAGTAGTTCGCTTCATAAGGTTTTCAACCATACTTCTAGTGTCGTAAGGTCATTATAACCCAAACCACACGAGAGAGGAAGGGAGAAAATAGTGATATCCATCAAAAACACGTTTTCGCCTGTGGTGGCGCTTAGGTACCTTATGACGCGAGACCCCTCATATATCTTCAATATTCTGTAAGCATGGCGGATGGCTAAGGACAGCTCAGGATTTGTATATACACCTCTGATCTTCCTATGGTTGGTTGTATGATTACAGGACCTATTATTCTCCTCTGCGCACTTCACACACAAGGGTAACATGAGTTTGTGATCTATAACGACGTCTAAGATCGGCATCCATAAATCGCGATGGGGTAGCACGTCTACGAAAGAAAGACCGAAATAGTACTTGTTCAAATTTGTTGAGAACACTTTGATGGTGGGCAGGTCAGGTCCAACCAGTTTTTCAGGTGCACCTACGGGGTAGGGTTTGTTCTTCATCACGCAGGAATATAAAGAACAGAAGTCGTAGTAATGGAGTTTCACGCCCTCCGTAGGTGGAAAGTACAGCTTGAATGGGTTTGTACGCCTCCGAACAAGCTTTCACCACATTTGAAAGGATCAAACACCATTGAACACTTGATCGTGTTTATTTCTTCATGGTACTGTCCCTCTGTTTCCATCCGTGCATCATACTCATGCTCCCACAAGATCTTGTGAGTGAACTGGGTACCTAAAAGCTGATCGTGGGTGCGGGTTCTCCATGCAAGACTGTCGGCAGGAGATCTACATTGGATATCTCATACGATTCCACACTCAGGACGTGGGCATCCATGCCAAAAGCAACGGTTAAAGGAGTACACAGTCTTCTCACCAGTGGTACTGTCTTCGCTTAGACCATCCACCCAAAAAGTAAGACCATTGACCTTAATGGGGGCTTTTCCCGTGTTCCGGGCGTGTTTTATGTATACTTGGTCTATTGTTGTATGTATAGGAGCCAGTAAATTTCCTTGTGCCCATAACTGCAAGGGTTGTTTCTGTGAATGACTGCTGAGGTGTCTTTAGGCATGAAATTGTTTTTGAACACCGTCAAGCACAATGTGGCTATTGTGGTTCCGACTTGCAGTGGATCGCAGTTGAAACGGTTTATGTACATCCTTCTAAAGGCCTGGAAACATATTCTAAGCACGCGCACATCATTCACGCAATAACGCTCACAGTCATCAGCTATATTTTGTGGATTAGTTTCATTAAACCTGTTGTAGTAGCGGTCAAAATCTTCACGCTCACTATCACTCATGTTAGAGTGTTAAAGTTTTGTTTGGGGGGAGGTAGTCCTACGTAATTTAAAGTGTCTCTAGTGAGGAAAGTAAGGGAAATACCCTTTTGAAACTTCGGCAGCTACACCCGAGACCTTGGGTAACTTGGCTAGTTTACAAGGTGTGAATAATATAGTATCTTTAAATTGAACATTACCTCTTATCTGCATTTGCATAAGCTTGTTCCCTCTTTTCAGGGGATCACCCGTGAATATCTCTGATGACTCGTGCTCAAGCAGTTCCTTATAAAGGAATTGTTTGTAAAATTTTGCCCCTTAATGGGCAAGAATATACAGTCATTTTTTAACTTGTCCGCTAACTTGACAATATAGGACACAAAAAGTTTCTCAGGGCTGTCGTGTGCGATCGTTTTAAAAACGTTTGTCCGTTTACCACATTTGTGACACTCATCATACTCAACCTCCATGCACTCATTGCAGATAGTCTGGCTTACGAGTAGATCTGGGATAACCTTTTTCGTTTCAGGGTTTGTGTAAGTTTCTATATCGTAATGCACAGTTATACAAGGTCTATGTTTTGGCCCTTCGTCTTTCATATAATATACATGCTTCACTCCATCCGCCTTACAGTTCTCATGGCCTGTAGGACAGTGAATTTCATCACATTTATGCTTGAATGCTTGAATTTCCCACAATTATCTATCATATGAAACATACGACATTCACAGATTCTCATTTTCTTGCAAGTGCCAATTGACTTATGTAGCTCAAAGACATTTATTGTTGAAAAATGTACGTCTGCACATATTACATTCCCTCTTCTTAGCTTCAACTACACGACGTTCACATTTGGGGCTTTTACACTGCTCACATACCATGTGATATTCCCTACAATGCTTCACTATATCATCCGCAAACTCGAGACATCCCTCATACAAATCATGATGCCTGCCATATTTTCGACTTTTATCATAACTCACGTAAAGGTCCCTTATATTGCGGATGGGGAGATACGTTGACCCTGACTGTCCTAAAATAAGTAGAGGTCTCGCTCGATCTCTCACACTGCTTTTAAAAATATACACAGCCCTTCGACGATCATCCATTTCAAATACAACTATACAAACATTTATTTCCTGCTCTACCCTTCTCAGCTCTTCAACGAGTACCACGATGATATTTTGTTCCACAAAAGTGTACAGTATATGACGTTAATTCGTTAAAGGGAAATGCGCATACAGTCATTTAATTGAAGAACTCATGTTGGAAATGGAAAAAACATTTGCCGAGACATTTACAATGTTCTCCCACCATCTTAACATAAGCATATTCTTCATCAATCAGAATCTATTTTTCAAAAATAAATACATGCGTGATGTGTCATTAAATACACAATATCTAGTCTTATTCGCACAACGTAGAGATGTGTCACAAATTGGGGTATTAGCCAATCAAATGTTCCCGAATCAGCGTGAGGAGTTTTTGGAGGTTTATAAAGAAGCTACAAGTCAGTGTTACAAATATTTCCTTTGTAACCTTCACCCGCGAAACACGTTTAGGGTACTTCTAAGGACGAACATATTTTCAAACGAGCTTGAAACGATGTATATTCCGGAATGACAAATAGACTAAAGAAATACCATGACTTAATAAAAGTCTCTCATCGATTGCCCCGGGCATTGCAGCAGATGTTTGTTAAAAATATCGACTTGGACTTTTTAAAATGCAGCTGTGAAATCTGCTTTAATGTTATAAAATGTAATATGACAATGAAACCCACTCAGAAGGCTCGCCTACGTCGTTACAAGAACATAATACGTACGCTCGCTCGTAAAAATCAAACTGTGGGGAAGAAAAAACGAATTAGTGTACAAAGAGGGGGATCATTCCTCCCGACCTTATTTTCAGTTTTGGAGCCTTTACTGACTAGATTAATATAATGAAGAACGTGTTTGTGATTCCGCACGAGGTGTATGCTTCACTGCAAAGTTCAAAGAGTCCAGACACTGTTCTAGAACCCCGTAAAAGGCTTAAAAAATGGAAAGCGAATTGTTAGCCCTATTAAAGAGTGAAAAGTCACCTGATGAGAAAAGGATCTTATACGAAGAGGCTTAGCAGAAATTTCTTCATGAGTACGGAGATTATAAGAATCCGACAGAGATCCCCGTGGTTATTAGGCACAGCGCGAGCAACAATGAGCATGGCGACATAGGACCTGAGACCGACGTTAGAGATGACCAGTCAAAGAATAACGGAGCGCAACACATCGAGCATGTATTAAAAACCAGTCTCCCACAAACATTGAGGAATAAAGGCTTAAGTCTTTATAATCTATTGAGTGAGGATCCCATCATACAGTGGACCGATACAGGCGAGGTCATTGTTGAAGTAACAAGGGTACAGTGATCGAATATCGCCGACATCGTCCATGATTCGGTGAGAAAGTGGGATAGACCCTCACCAGCAGGATGGAAGCATATTAAAGGAAGACTACAACAAATGAATGTCCCCCAAAACACTGATAGGAAATCTGAAAAGGTTAAATGACTTGGAGCAAGTCTCGCATGTGCCACAACTGAGTACGCCATCACCCCCAAACGGTAGCATCTCTGAAGAGGAGAAGAAGAGACCAAACAACAACGGCCGGCCCTATCCACGTGTCTCTAAAATACGCAAATGGCTAACATATTAAGAGAACAATATTATGACATTTCTTACCCAGCCTCCTATGGTGGTGTTGATAGACTGCACAGAGGTGTTTACAATGATGGAGTAGGAAGAAAAGATGTTGACAGGTTTTTGCCGGAGCAGGACGCTTATACACTTCATAAGCCCGTGAGAAAAAGGTTTAAAACAGCCAAGACAACCGCGGCTTCGATTTACTCTATTTGGCAAGCGGATTTAACAGACATGCAAAGATATTCAGTATATAATGATGGCTATCGCTACATCCTATTCATAATAGACATATTCTCTAGATATCTGTGGCTAATTCCTCTGAAAAATAAATCGCCTGAAACAGTTGTTAAAGCTACCAAAACGCTGATGTTGAATGAAATCAGGGTTCCAGGCAATTTTTGTATGGATATGGGGAAAAAATTTATAGGCTGAGCTTTTCAGAACATGTTGACCGAGTTTAATGTCAGTTACTACACTAGCAGTTCTATACATAAGGCCTCTTTAGCTGAAAGAGTTCAACGTACCATAAAGGAGCGCATGCATTGCTATTTTACATATAAAAACAAATACAGATATACAGTATAAACATTTTGGGATCATTAGCCTCGCCATACAACCGTTCACGCCATCGCGCAAATGGGACAACACCTAACGAGGTTTTAGAAAGAAGTACGCACACAAAGTGTGAGGTGAGAAGAGGTATTCGTACAGCACCACTATCACACTCTGCACGTTTCAAAATCAATGATTATGTAAGGCTATCGCGTTCTGGAAATAAATTCGCGAAGGGATTTGAGCAAGGATGAGACCGTGAAATTTTTAAAGTTAGGGCTATGAGACAGAAAGATGAGATAATGATGTATTACGTTGAAGATTTGAATGGGGAAGAAATCGCAGGAGGCTTTTACCACAAGGAGCTGCCGAAAGTGACATTTAATTTAGAAAAAAATGTGTTTAAAATTGAAAATATGTTAGGTAGCAAAGGATCAGGAAAGAGAAAAATGTACCTGGTGAAATGGCTAGGATAATAGAAATATTAAAGACAAAGGATTGTTCAAAATTATAACCGAGGGCCGATATAGAGCAGCGTTCCAAAGATATACCTTTCACGAGGCACAACATGACTTGTGCAGTTTAATGTATCAGCTGAAATTGGAGAAATTGGGTGATGGCTATCCATCCCCAGACATGTGCTATATTTACAGCAATATCGTAGAGCATCAATTTGTTGGGGATACCCAGGCGCGTCTGCTCCGCATTCCACATATTCCCAACCATAGAGGGAAGAGCTTGAGCAGTACATATGACAAGCACCATTATGTGACTGTTGCGACTAATCTACTAAGAAATACCTTAATATATATAAGGCCGATTGAAGGAAAAAATTTCCCATTCGGTGATGGGAGCTTAACAGTGAAGCTACACTTTCGTCGCATTCAGTTATAATGACCCGAAGGCCTTTCACAGTCTATCGAGGAGTGAGATCCATTTTTCCAACCATACTACGCACGGCTGTCCCATTGCTGAAGAGTGGGGCCAGATACATGGGGAGGAAAGCGTTACAATCAGGTTTCAACAAGGTAGAAGACATAATGGGTGGAACTAAACCCAAAGAAGCTCTAAAAACATTTAAAACGTACACTGAACGAAATCATCAAAGATGCAAATAGAAAATGCGTGGTGGCGGGAAAGAAGAGGGCTGTCCGGAAGAAGGGGTTACTAACACGGGGCGTTAAACGTAAAAGGACATCAAAAAAGAAGTGCTGTAAGCGAATGAAACCTATGGTTGATCATTTTTTTAACTGATATAATCGGAGGACGTTGCTCTTACGAATCATAAGCTGATTACTACTTGTCGAGAGAGGTGGGACTATTTCTGACTAGTCATGGCACGCTTCATCAATCCTTGTAGCTCACATTTTTGTAAATCGGAGCTGTCCCTCTTTGATAGGCACTCAACACAAGTTTCTATTGAGCACAGTGACTTTATTACAATTAACCCATTAAACACACTTCGTTCCCCAAGTGGCCTTATAGAAATCGTGATCCCCACTCAGGCCCATACTTTTTTGATCTAAGCTGCATGCACATGTACGCTAAACTGCGTATAGCCCATTCAGATGAAACAGACTGCGATGATAGTTATTCTGCATACCCTGAAACCAACTTTCTACACTCTATATTCAGTCAGTGTGAGGTGTATTTAAACCAGGTCAACATTTCGGCAGGAACGGGTTATTATCATCTACGAGCCTATCTAGGAAATGTCCTCAACTTTTCAAAAGAAGCGAAGGATACCTTTTTAACCGCCGAGGGTTAATATCAAACTAAACACGAAAGTTGTATAAAGGATAAATTTAAACATTCTAAAAAGAAGATTTATGAATACTATGGACGTCTGCATACAGACTTCACATTCCAGGAGGAACTACTTATGAATAGCATGGATATGAAATTAAAGCGCACCCGCACGAATCCTGAGATCTGCATAAATCTGGGACCTGATCAAGAAGAGGGCGCAAAACCCGTTGTGATTCACATTATGGAAACATATCTGCGCGTACGGCGAGTGAAATTAAACTCTGTTTAACAATTAGAAATTGAAAAAAATTTAATACACGCAACAGTAAAATACCCAATTAACAGAGCACAGATCAAACAATACACAGTGCCCGCAGGGTTGGCCTCGAAGCAGATAGAAAACGTGGCCCTGGGAGTTCTACCTAAAAGGTTATTAATTGGAATGCAGGATCACGCTTCGACGAATGGAAAATATAAAAAGAACGCCTTTAAATTCGAGAATTTCGGCCTTAAACATATAACTCTACACGTCAAGTCAAAGGCGTTGCTTTGGGCAGGACTATGGATGCGGACTACTCATCAGACGCTGTGTTTCCGCTTTGCGCGAGAGATTATAGTATTCTCGCCCATATTGCAGGTGCTTCTGATGAGCTCTGGATTGGGGTAACGCAGAAAGAATTAATCGCTTAATTTAACCTTTACCCGTTTGATATCATCCTCGACTTATCTGCTTGTGTAAATACACACTTATGTCCACAACAGAGTGGAAACATCTCGGTCAGATTGAAATTCGCCAACCTGATAGACGTGCCTATTAGTGTACTAGTATACCTCGAGTCACAAGCCCTAATTGAGATTAACCACTTCAGGAACGTAGTCACGGACTTTTAAAATGGACGCGAATACACTTCAGAGAGTAAAGAATAGTGACCGAATCACAGGCTCCAAATTTATCGATGTTTTGTTAAGAATGAAACATTGAAATTACCAAGTACGAGAAAATACGGGGAAATTATTGTGAATACCGACATTGTTGCGGGCGAGGGGATTCATTTGTTTGCAATATACTTTAAAAATAGGGAAATAATGTTTTTAATTCAATGGGGACTCATCCCTGGAGTGACCCTGTTGTTGTAAAATTTGTCGAACAGATGCATATCCTCGGAATTGTCTGGAACCCCCACCGATTACAAGGATATTTTAGTAATACTTGCGGGATGTATTGTCTTTAATTTCTCATGCACGTGTCACGTGGAAAGAGATTTATAATTTTTTTTAAATTATTCGATTTGTGCGACACTGAGCTAAATGATGAATTGGTATGCGTGCAGATAAAAAAGAAGGTTCGCATTTGTGCGCACTCGATGTATTTCGTAAAGTTTTACGCGTGTATATATAATTGTAACTATATTGTGTAAAATATAAGATGTCTCCAATAATGTTAGTCTTATTTAATGGATGCTAGTTCTGTCAGCTGAATTGTACTAAAACATGATTTCTATCATTTAATAAATTGATGAAGATACAATGTGTCTTGTTCTTAATCAAAAAAGCTCACATTAGTTCCTCGATGACCTGGCATTCGCGTCGGACCGTATGTGAGCCAATATTTCGACCTCCGTATTCAGGTCACTGGGTTGGCTGTGCTGTAAATCCTCCAAATCGCCGTCGATCTCACGAAAAGTAGACATAACACGATCGAGTTCCACATCGGGCCTATAAGGAGAAAGGAAACGGTTGTAGACAGAAAATTATTTTGACAGCTCATACATTTTTCTAATAATGATCATACTGGATGACTAAGCACCGTCACAGGGTATCGAACACCTGTCAGATATTAAACGATTCATCCATATTGAATCTTTTTTAATTAAAATCCATTTGCTATAAAAAATTGAGGATACATGCTATTTTAATGAAACATTTCACAAACTAATTTTAAATAAATGTTAACACAATTATTTGATAAACAAAATTCACTCTCTAAATACTTGATAGATACTGGGTTAGATAATAAACACAAAGCAACTAGCCTAACTAGCTGAAAAGGAAGATTAGCTGGGTGTACTACGCATTATCTGTCAACACCGGGTCTCGAACCCTAGCCCGCAGCAATTCTTTAAAGTTTTAGTAATTCTTAAACCCAACCTGTAGAACTTACTATAAATTTTTAAGTTAACAATTACAGGGAAACAAGCGGGTAATAAAATTTCACTTTCAAAGGATACCTTCATTGCATAATAAAATTCACTGTCTAAATGACATTCTTAGGAAGGAAGATTAGCTGGCTACTGAACCCAGTCGCAGAGTCTCGAACCCCTGGCAGATAACCTCTCACCTCATTTATTGTGGCTTTTTATAAATTAACTAACACTTGCAAGGGTTAAGCACTTAATAATACGATGTACATAGACCGAGAATGAATCACAAAGTAAATTATTACGTAATTACTCACATCTCGAGGTTAGTGTCTTCTGCCGGTTCAAACGGAGGATCAATGCAGATACCATTAACGTTTTGTGTGGAGAGATCATCCCGGTTAGCCGCTGCGAAAAGATGAAGTGTAGACACCGCGTCAGTGTCTCCGTATTCAAACAATTCTGGGGATCAGTAAAGTTCTTGTGAATAACTCATGACAGAGGGAATGTTTGTTTATTCACTGGTGAAAATAACTGCTGTGAGTTCCAGCTGAAAATGTTCCCTCTTATATACGTCACCCCGATTGACCCAACCCCCAATATTCGATTCACGATTTTCCTGTATGAGAACGAGTTTTTCCGCCGACCAGAGATCCTGAACTCGTTCTCATGTCCCACCCATTGGGTTGTAATTGGACGAGCCACGAATTCTGGCGGGGGCGTGTCTTTGCCAAATATTACTTACTCGTTTCATTGAGTTCTTTCCGAAATGAAACAGGACCGTAAGAGAGAGAGAGAGAGAGAGAAAGAGAGAGAGAGAGAGAGAGAGAGAGAGAGAGAGAGAGAGAGTTTTCAGTGTATATATTTAAGGGAATTTCGGAAACAGCACTTCATAAGAGAAGTAAATTTTCAGTGTATATATTTAAGGGAATTTTGGAAAAAGCACTTCATAAGACATGGTTGTTTTTCAATAAACTTTATTTTAGTTTTCCCAGTGAATTATTATTTAACATTTAGGGATCCTAATATAAAAAGAATCATCCATTTATAATGTATTAAATATTAATATAATTGATAATGCGACTATATTAGTAGGCAGCCATTTGCATATGCTCAGAGAGTAAAATTATATTAATTTTATTTATTGAATTGTAGAAGGTGCAGTTAAATGAGTTATACCATAAATTCCATTTTTTATAAATACGCGTAGAAAACGATATTTATTGGGCAAGCCTTACTATAATGAATATACTAAGTATTATAATTGTTTAAATGCTGAATTTTTTAGTTTGGGAGAATTTAATGAATTATGTCTGGTACTGAGCTAGTTCGATGCTTTCTAAATTGTAATTAAGTCCACAGCTGAGACGGTCTTCGATTCTTGAGAAACTACCCACCTTTCTGAGCCGCTCTTTATTCTCTATGCTATAATTGATTTGTAAATGAGTACTGGAGAATTTTGCCAACTTTTATGATACATGCCATATTTATTGAGTACGCCATACTGAGTCTAAAATGAATATTCTAAGTATTATAATTGTTTAAATGCTGAATTTTATAGTTTGGGAGAATTTAATGTAAAATAAGTTTGGTACAGCGTTAATTCGAATTATTCTTGTACGTACAAATAACAGAAGTAATTCAATGCATAGCGCAATCTGGCATCTAATCTTAAAACATGATGGGCTAAAATGAGAAAAATAATTGGGTAAAAGATGAAAAAAATGAATGTTATCCCGAAATACAATCTAATTTTAATATAAAATTATATTAATATTTTTTTGTTATAGTTTAAGGATAAAAATGTATATTAAAGATAAATTTGTATTCTGTCATCTAATCTTAAAACATGATGGGGTAAAATGCGAAAATAAATGGGTAAAAGATGAAAAATGAAATAGTTATCCCTAACTTCATTTCTGTTTTGTTTTAAAAATCGTATTAATGCTTTGTATGTTATAGTTTAAGGATAAAATTGTGTATTATGGCGAAATTTTTTTTTGGCATTAAACTAGTTTATCTTATTCGGTTTTGTTTATAAGGTCGCCCATCAAATGTCAAATTGGCCTCGTGGTATTATACCAGGAGAAGCTCAATAGAAAAATTATTGGCGTTGTTCTTTTTTTGAGACCTTTTCGTTCTACGCCTTGCCCTCATAAACGTATTTGTTTATGTTTAATAACTCTGTCTATTGGGTTGTATTTAGAGACCTTGTCGGTCGACCAGGAGCTGGTAAGTAATGCGGTGGTGGTGGCTGTGTAATACTGCTGAGAGGTCTTAAGGTCTAGACGCTTGGTTGTAGTCCTCATATCGGTTACGTGGTGTTGATGGGATGAGCTCCTAAAAGTCTATACTTAGACGATTGGTGGTGATGTGGTGTTTTTTTGTGTGGTGGTTATGCTTGTATATATTTTGTTCTTGGGCTTTACATGCATCTGTTTATATACAGGGTGTCCCATAAGTTCGGCATCATAAGAGAAATTCATATTTTTCTATTTCTTCAAACCATAATTCATATTTTTCTCTTTCTACAGGCCATAATGTCTGTGAGCAAGGAAGAACGAATCCAGATAATTCTACTCATAGGAAATCGGAGTCAAAGAGAGGCCGCTGCTGAATTTAACAGACTGCATCCAGACCGCGAGCCAATAACACAGAGTTGTGTTAGCAGACTTGTTGCAAAGTTTAAGGAAACAGGATCCATAGAAGATAAACCACGCAGTAGACCTTCAAGGAGGTCCAATGACGATGATACAGCAACTGCTATCCTGGCTCATTTTAACAGAAGTCCCAATATGTCTCTTCGGCGATTG